>JANAVB010027598.1:10090375-10172875 GCA_029216955.1 Iris pallida
TCGGAGAGGTGAAGTACCAAGGATGTGTGATCTAACCTTATACAGTGTATACCGTGTAGACCGTGATTCATTATTGCTTTATACAGTGTAGACCATGATTCATTATTACTTTATACAGTGTAGATAGTGTTTTATTATTGTTTTATACAGTATAGATCGTGTACATTATACAGTGTAGATATCGTAGACCGTGTCGTGTAATTGTTCCGAGACCGATCACATATCAAAGGTACTTCAGTCAGTCGGTGATGTATTGTCTTTGTGTTTATTTACTGTTTCCCCTTTGTTTAGTTTTATTATGTCTTTCTGTTTTTATTTTTCAAATCATATATTTAAAGGCTAATCTCTGTTGTATAGTCATTTTTAATTATTGAAACTGCATTCAGTGAATTGTACTCATTTCATTCCTGACTGGAAACCAACATTTTTCAGGTTAGCTGTGGCGTCACTTAGCATTGGGAGTTACGGATGTACTTGCAGACGAAACCTAGAGATTAGCTAGAAAGATGAGTTGTAACCATTTCAATATTTGTAAGAGTTTATATTTTCTGTAAATATAAAAGTTGTGAATATTGTAAATTAAATTAGTTTTTGTGAATGGGCATTATTTGTGTTTTTGAGCATTGTGGCTATACAGCGTTCTACCGCCGACACTGCGGTGTAGGCTGGCTTGGACACACATTCGTATCCCGAAAAGCGGGTGCGGATCGTGACACGTAATAAACTCGTCCTAGAAAATTGTGCATCTCTATAAATTAGTACTTACCTAAATTAGCCTAATAAACGTCTAAAGTATTTAATTATTATTAACTATATGGTTATCTGTATATTCTTCAAGTTATGTTAAAATTAACAAAATCTAAATTAGTACTTACATAGCTCTGAGTAGCCCGCTCGTCGATAAGCTTCTCGTTCTTCCGATGGGTGGCCAGGAAGACGGTCACCATTTTTGCGTCCTCACCCCTCTGTACCTGCATATTTGTTATATTTTATTCTTTATTAAAATAGAAAATTTTGTTTCCTACTATCAATAAAATCTTATATATTGTAATAAATTACATACCAGACGATGGAAATGCTCCGTCATAGGAATCGATCCACCACACCACTTTTCGGCCCTCGTCCTAGCCGCCTTCGCCTTCTCCGACCGCTCTCGGTGCCGGGGCTCCTCAAATCGAGCCCTCATCGCGGTCCACTGGTCAGGCGTGATCCAACCAGCAATCTGCTTTCCGGAGCACTGACGAGCTTTCTGATCGTCAATTGCATCACGGATCAGCTTGGCGGCGACGACAGGAAACTGCCTCTCAATCTACTCGGCCCGGTATGGTGGATAAAAATAGGTCCTCTACAAGAATTACAAATTAAAATAATAAGTTCTATAAATGCTTAAAATTATATTAATCCTACTAAATAAACTATCTTTAATTACCTTGAAGTGGGCAAACCAGAATGCCTTTCTCTCTTCCGAGACATCAGAGTAGTTGATCCATGGACCCCCATAGTTGGACCTCAGAATGGAGCCCAACGCTCTCTGTACCGATGAGGGACGATATCTGTATACAACTATAATTATATTCATGAATATATATATATATATATATATATATATATATATATATATTTTATATATATATAACTTAAAAATATATATATATATTTTTAATATATATATATTTATATATATATATATAACTTAAATATATATATATATATATATATATATATATATATATATATATATGTATATATATATATATGTATATATATATATACATATATATATATATATATATATATATATATATATATATATATATATATATATATATATATAACTTACTTCGTAATACCGTCGGCCCAAATCTCCATCCTCGTCTCGTCCTGAGGTGCGCATGGAGGGTCGCTCTGGCATGGATCCGCACGGACGGGAGTAGGGTATATATCCTCCACCTGCTCCCCACCCTCCATGCTGCCATCAGCGGCAGGAAGGTTAGGGGAAGGAGTATCAGCAAGTCTGGAACTGCTCGTCCCAGGTGTACTGCCACCCGGACCTGCGACCGTATGGTACAATGGAGTGCTCGGGTCAGACGATGGTCCGGAGCCATCCTCTGGTGACGGAGCTCTCTGCCTACCTAAGGATATGACTCGTCCTGACCTATCTCCACGTCGTCCTGCTATGCCTCCGCGTCGTCTTGCCATACTGATAATAACATATGATTAAAAATATAAATAAGTACAATGACAGTTTAGAAATATCTACATACATTGGAGTTTATAATTTAAGTTTACAAATATCTGAATACTAATAGAAATGATCACAGTTCATAATTTAAGATTACAGAAATATGAATACATTGAAATCACAGTTTCTCAATCATCCTCTAAAAATTCATCTTCTTCGTTTGCCTCCTCCTCCTCATCCTCTTCCTCTTCCTTCTCATCTTCACTAGCATCTCCTTCGTCTTCCCCTTCGGATATTTGTACCTCTTCTACACAAGTAGACATGAAATAGAGAACTTCTGCTGAGTCGACATCAACTGTATTTGGTACAAGAGGCATCTTGTCCTCCTGATAAGCCACTTCGTCGACGTCGTAGGCATTTCTGGCTTTAGTCTTGCATACTGCCCACCAGTCGTACCTCGTTGTTCCCTGCCTAGGATATGTTGTAAAATATATGAGTTGAGCTTGACTTGCTAGGATAAATGGTTCGTATCCTTGGTATCGACGACGGTAGTTAATATCCACAAGACCATGCTTGTCAACTTTTCATCCTTGATCTTGTATCGGATCGAACCAATCAATTTTGAACAACACGATCTTGGCAGGCTCTGTGCCATAATTGTACGTCAATTCCATAATCTCCTATAAGACGCCATAGAAATCATTGCCTGGAGTGACATCTTTGTAGTTTGTAGATTTAATACACAAGCAACTATTTTTATGGAATTAAGATCCAGAAGCTATCTCTGATGGGAGAATTTGTTGACTTGAACTTAAACCCATTCACGCAATAACTTGGCCATATTTTGACGGCATAAATTGGTCCCTTGGCAAGAGTTCTAATAGATTCATTCTCAAGGGTGACGTCCGGACGATCGACCTAAACACGAGAAGATACAAAATTAAGTTCAATATTAAGTTATTTCTTGTGCAAATACAAATGGAGGAAGATTCTAACTAGCTTCTTACATATGCATTCAACCAAGAGGGGAAATGAAGTCTCATTTCTTCTTCTACGTCTTCATTTGCAATGTATGGTCTACTTGACCTCACCTCATCATTAAATTTGCTGAAAACCAATAAATTTCGGGATACACTCGTTAAATTATAATAACGTAATCAACAAATAGATGACTTGAACGTTGAAGATTTTCACTTACCACTCTAGCTTTTCCACTTCATCCTCCTCGCAGTTGAGTAATATATATAACTGGGCAGCCCTTAGTTCCTCATCATTCAAATATCTCTTTTTCAATTTTTCAGAAGGCTTTCCAAGAGCATTGAAGACTTTTAATACTGCATCATTATATTCTATATCTCCATCGTCATTCCTCGGAGCTCTTGTTCTATTTGTAGCAATATGAGGTTTGAAATACATTGAACAAAAGTTTGTAATCTCCTCAAGGACATAGGCTTCACAAATAGAACCCTCGACCCGTGCCTTATTTTTTACCTTCCTCTTCAGGTGGTTTAGATGGCGCTCGAACGGATACATCCACCGATAACCGACGGGCCCATAAATACGTACCTCATAGGAAAGATGAATTGGCAAATGCTCCATAGAGTCGAAGAATCCAGGAGGGAACACCCTCTCAAGCTTGCAAAATGTTACTGTAATGTCCTTCTCCTGCTTTTCAAGCCGATCGACGAGCAACTTAGTAGAACAAAGATCTCTGAAGAATATGCTAAGCTCTGTCAGTGGATCCCAAACGACCTGGGGTAAGAATTCTCGAAATGTAATCGAAATTAACCTCTCCATAAAAACGTGACAGTCGTGGCTCTTCATACCCTGTAGTTTATTTTTTCTTCGGGTCAACACATCTTCTCAAATTTGATACGTACCCGTCTGAAAATTTTAGGCCCTGGATCCACCTACAAAGTCTACCTTTGTCCTCCTTAACCAGTGAGAAAATGGCCTTGGACTGCTTATACTTCCCACTGGCTTCCTTTATCAAATGCAACTCTGGACATCTGCATATTTCTTCTAAGTCCAACCTGGCCTTGGGATTGTCTTTCGTCTTCCCCTTTACGTCCATCATAGTATTTATTATATTGTTAAAGACATTCTTCTCGATATGCATAACATCCAGGTTATGTCTGAGCAGATGGTCACTCCAATATGGCAGGTTCCAGAATATACTCCTCTTCGTCCAGTTATGAGCGCGACCAAATCCATCATACTTGTACCCCGCTATAGGCTCTTCAATAGCACTTAACAATTCTTTAACTTCCTCCCATATCATATCCCCGGACCACTGTGGCGGTGGACTGGACTTCTCTACCACGCCAGCACGAAAAGCATTCCTGTTCCTCCGGTACGGATGATCCTTTGGCAGGAACTGTCGATGACAATCGAAGAAGTACGGTTTTCCTCCGTATTTCAAACGGAAAGCCTTAGTGCGATCCATGCAATACGGATATGCGAGACGACCATGGGTGCTCCAACCCGATAACATTCCATAGGCCGGGAAATCATTGATGGTCCACATTAGTGCGGCCCTCATCTGAAAGTTCTGCTTTCTGGAAACATCATATGTGGTTGCACCTACTTTCCATAACTAATTCAGCTCATCTACCAAGGGCTGTAAGTATACATCGATGTTCCTCTTTGGGTTCTTCGGACCTGGAATAATAACAGTTAGGAACATATAAGGAGTCTTCATACACATTCAAGGCGGTAAGTTGTACGGAGTAACAATCACAGGCCAACAAGAATATTGTGAGCCCGAAAGTCCAAATGGGGTAAAACCGTCGGAGGAAAGCCCCAATCTGACATTACGCGGCTCCGAAGCAAAATCGGTATACACTCGATCAAAGTGCTTCCATGCTTTCCCGTCGGATGGATGATCCAGTACTCCATCTATTTGTTCCCGCTTGTGCCAACTCATATTATCAGCTGTCTCCTTTGCTATAAATAACCTCTACAGCCGCGGCATCAAAGGCAAATAGTGCATCGAATCTGTTGGCTTGAGTGCACCAGAAGTCCTTGTTGTACTAGTTGCCTTGAAGCGATCGGCACCACAAAATCTGCAGACGTCTTCATCCTTGTCGTCCTTATAGTACAACATGCATCAGTTGCGACATGCATCAATTTTTTCATACCCCATCCAGAGCGATCTCACCATTCTCTTGGATCGGTAGAAGTTTTTAGGTAACTTGGCACCCTCCGGCAATATATCTTTAATTAACGCCATGATTCGATTGTAGCATTCTTGAGACATGTTGAAATCTGATTTTATGCTCAGCAGTCTTGTAATCACCTCCAACAGTGAATGGTGATCACAACCAGGATATAAAGGAGTCCTTGCATTCTCCAGCAACTCCATGAACTTTGTAGCATCGGCATTCGTTACCTCCTCAGCTGCATATTGATTGTTCGGATCGAAACTAGGTCCCGCAGTATCGAAAACCATGTTCGTCCACCTTTGGTCGTAATCAGCATGCTCGTGGACATCTACATAATGCTCAACATAAGGCTCCGGCTCGGATGCTAAAGGCACAAGTTCTCCGTGTGCGGTCCACTGATAATAATTTGGTATGAAACCCCTCGAATGCAAATGATATGTCACATCCACTTCCGAATGATATTTTAAGTTGCAACATCTCACACATGGACACTTAATTTTTGTACGGTCCATATACTGAAGGAACGTCTTGGCAAACTGCAGGAACTGTTGCACACCCTGTATAAATTCATCCCGCACACCGCACATGTCATCAGGATGATGATTGTACATCCACAAATGGTTCTGCAGATAGTAATTCATATCTATTTTAAGATAATTCTGCAAAGATTGACACTCAATGTATAATTCATATATGTTTTGTAATTCCAGAAAGTGAAGACCGACATGAACTGACGCACGAAAATGAGGGGCTCAAAGCTGGAACAAGTATCTAAAGTATGGGGATGAATGGCTCAGAACACAACCGAAAATTCATTCTAGCATACATTAGTTTGAATCATCTATGTTCTGTACATATGGTGTAGTATATGTTCTTATCGAATCTAGCATTTGAAGGATGTAACAGAATCAAGATGAACCCACATAATGTAATACTAAGACATCATCTACTACTAAAAGATACAGTAATAGGTTGTCGTATCATCATTGCCGAGGGATGGGGGTCGAAAGACAGTCAACTTTATCTACGGCTACATAGTTTCTGCCTCACCAGTCGAATGGCTGCAGGGACTATGTCCTGATCACCATGTTGTATCGTAGATTAATGCAAATTCTTTATAGCAAATGTCGTACATAGATTTCTACCTCGCCAGTAGAATGGCTGCAGGGACAGTGTCTGGTTGGTACCAATCCAGTGTCTATCGAGAGATTTATTGTGTCGTACATAGACTTCCTTCTTCCTTATCACCGCTACCATGCCTTAGATCTGAGCCAGTGTCGAAGTGCCTCAAATCCATCCAAAACCTGTCCATATATATTTCCTATATATATATAGACAGTACACACACAGGCACCCACTAGATCACCTTGCCCTGCCTATTGCAGTGCCTCACTACACAGGTCACACCACCTAACAGGTTTGAATCTCCCTTCTAATCCCTCCCTGATACGTATGCATCCCATTATATACAATATCTATTCACATGTCAAGAGGCATAAGGGACACACACACACATACACACACACACACACACTATTATATATATATATACACACACACATATATAAGATTAATGGGACAGTTACATCCAAACTCAGACACACCCCTCACATTAGAAACATGTAATTCAAAATCAGACCCCAATGGAGATGGCCTACTGTCCTCACCTGATATGAGCTGAACCATAAACCACACCTAAATGCTGGACTGATACATCACCTTAAATAGGGACTGGACATCTTCTATGATGAGGACCGATCATGGTGATTATCAAGTGGACTGATAATACAGTAGGATTTGATTTAACAAAGGGTAGATGGGACTGAAAGTAGATGTCTGAAACGGGCACTTGTTTGATAGGGGACTGGATATGTAATGCAGTACTGAACCTTTACAACAGTGGACTGATGTAAGCTTCATTTGGGGCTGAACATCAAATGGAAATTCCCACTGATTCAAAGGGGCTGATCAATAAGTAAATGGATTGAATAAAAAGTGGTGTTAGGGACTGATGCATAAATGGTTAGTGACTAAACAATCTGCAGGGCACAATGGACTAATAATGGTGTGGACAGAAACATTAATTAATGTGGCTTGCACAGTGTACATAACAAGTGAATGGGCTGATAACTAAGTTAACACATAGTATTAAATGACTGAAACTAAATGCTAATGTTAACATAGCATTGAATAAAGCTAAGTGAACCTCAAGATAGAACATAACTGTGAAGTGCAGCAGGGCAGTATACGAAATAGGGAGTAGAGTACTTAACTACCAAACCCCCACAATCATTTAACCCATTCAAAGCCATTCTAATTCACTAGATATCATACCATAGCTAACCTATAATAGATGCAAACCCAAAACCACTCCTAAATCCATAAACCACTCCTAAATCCATAAACCTATAATAGACTGAATAATGATTTCCAATGGAAAAACTCACCTCTCCTGAGCTGAACAATAAACCACTCCTAAATCCATCCAGTGTTGAAGTGTCAAAGTGCCCTAGATCTGACCCAGTGTCTGTATCGTACGTGAGAGAGAGAGAGAAGGAGAGAAAGGGGGGCTACCTGAGGAGAAGAGAGGAGGAGGAGGAGGCCGGAGGAGGGTGTGAGCGCCGGAAGAGGGAGAGCGAGAAAATTGGGAGGAAGAAAAAATTCGAGGAATGATCGAAAAGAAAATCCTTCCGCCCTATATGAAACATTTAGCGACGTCAGCATGCGACGTCGCTAAACGTCGCTGATAAGTAATATACGGCGATGTTCTATAAAAGTCGTCGCTACACGTCGCTATATTTAAATATTTAGCGACGTGTAGCGACGACATTGCGATGCAGATTCCCATTTAATAAATTAATGTCGCTATTCGTCGCTAGTAGTCTCCAACAACGACTAATAGCTACGGCACATTACCACGTCGCTAAATTGCCAAAAATTAGCGACGTCCGTTCATGGAGTCGCTAAATTCAACATAAATCTGCCATATTTTGGTAGTGAGGACAGACAAAGCCAGCTACGTACATTGAAGTAAAACCTATCTCTCAATACGGTCACGGCTGTCTAGATGCATAAGGGTTTATCTACAAGCCATCAGTCTCTTATGGTCAAGAACAAACCCAGTGTCTCAATCTCAAGCAAGCAAGTAAATGTTACAAGATGTTAGATCATCAGATATACAAAGTAAGGCATCCCAAATATTACATATTCAGATGATCATGAACCTAGTCATGCAAAATGTGAAGACTAGTAAGAGTTAAGTCATACATGATCAACCCTAGGAATTGTCGATTATGTTACAGCCCTTAGGCAAACCGAAATTAAGTTTCAACATGAGCTAACACTTGCTCGGTGGCTAAACGTCTCAAAAGAATAATTTACAATAGAGTGGCAGAGCAAAATAAGAAATCTACTCGTTGCCAGGATTACGTCTAGTATTCACCATCTGGCTGGAAAGCAGGTAGATCCTCGGATGCTTCTCCGAAATCTGGCCATACAAAACCAGCAGGGTCAGACCCCAGAAAGAGCAAGTGCCACAAGGAAGGCTCCACTTAGGAACTAAAACAAGCATATAATAACCAGAAGAAATGATAAAAGAACATAATTAAATAATATGAAAGACAAAGTTAAAGGGGGCATGCTAGCTTGCATTAGAGGAACAAGAGGTGGAATATAATTCCTATGTTAATCATGAGACAATCATTCATGTATAACAAATCAAGTCCTACGGCTTGCTATCATTAGCTAACTAGGGTTATCACAAGCCTAGTTACTAACAAGATGCAATTGAAATGTTCCCGCAGTCACAAGTCCTGCAGACTATCCAGGTTATCCAAGCGAGGGTTACAAGAGTTATCAAGATTACTGGTGTACTTTAGTGCTTATGATTTAGGAAGTGCAATACATGACAATGTACTAGAAATGTGCCCTACTCGTCGACAGGCTACAAGTCTACAGGTGTGGTCGGAATAACGGGATCGCTTGTAACTGAAAAATCTCTACTTGATCAATCTAGTCATAATCTAGTCAGATTCATTATGAATCCCTGACCGTGGTAACAAGGAAACCATATGCCCTAGACCTGATGCAAGATGAGACATGTAGCTTGTATAGGCACAATCAACCACATGGTCAAGACAAGAGTCACACTAGCAAGACAGGAATAGCCGTCGCAACAACAATCAAGAGTACACATGTCATGTCAGGTTTACTTATCATTTCGAGAGTACTTGTCAGGAGTGCGCCTCGACGGGCTATTATCAAGTTATACACGTCATATCAAGTATACTTGTTACTTGTTAAGAGTACGCCTCAACGGGCCACTATCATGTCATGTCGAGACGGGGTCATGCTATCATGTTCAAGTCAAGATCAATACTAGCAAGTCATACTCATGCTCAATAAGTTATCAAGTCAGGTCATCGCAAGTTAGGCCAAGTACAAGTCACATGCAAGATCACAAGCATTTACTACAAGAACTAGGAGAATATGCATGGGGGTAAGGGCAAAGGGGTATCAAGGCAACCAAGTGGCGCTAGTCAGGTGGCGCCGAAGGTGACAGGTGGCGCCTAGTCAAGTGGCGCCAGGGCCAGGTGATAGGTGGAGCCTAGTCAAGTGAGAGTAATAGGTGGCACGGGGTGCCAAGTAGAGTTGGGTGGCACCAGGCCAAGTAGCGCTGGGCCAGGGGTGGCACGGCACCAAGTGGCGCACACGCGACTGCTCATCTTCTCCCACAGACCGAGAGTTGCTCAAGGAACCCATGGCTTCAAAATCCCCTAACTTCCTCAAAACAAGTCAGAATCGGGACTTCCACGGGTCTAAACTGGATAGAACAAGATTTTCTACAACATAAAGCAACTAGTTTTTGAAAATACCAATTTTTAGTAGATCGAAACCAAGAAAAATAAGAAAATATAAAACTTAGATCTACAAAAAAGTATCCAACAAAACCAAAAATGTCAAGTTCTAAAGAGTCTTAGAATCAAGTAAAGGAGAGAATAAAACAAAGAAACTTGAGATCCATCATGAAGTAAGTTGCACTTGTCTAGAGTTTGGTAGGTGGGAGGAGTAATGGAGAGGAAGAAAGTTATTAGGAAATAATGGAGGAGAGAGAAGAAGTTGGTTTATATACCAATCTATCATCTCAACCCAAACCAAAACAAACCAAGCCAATCCAAGCCAAGCCAAGCCAAGCCAAGTTGAACCAAACTGAATTAAACCAAGGCAAGATTAAACCAAGATTAGGCTAAGCAAGACAAGGCAAAAATACGGGTTACCTGACAAAAGTCAGAATTTCATACACGTATATTAAAAATACATATAACAGAAAACGGGAGTGACAACTCTACCCTCCTTAAAATAATTTTGTCCTCAGAATTTAATTAAGAGGCTAGAGATGTCGGGGCAAGCTACACTAATTACAGGCAATCTACGACTAGCAGTTAATTAAGCAATCATTCATGAAAGCAAGGAGTTAAGAGCATAAGACATAAGAAAGATATTATACCATATGAGTCAACAGGTATGGATATCGCGATCGGATATCATCCTCACGTTCCCAAGTTGACTCACCGAAAGAGTAATGACCCCAAGCAACACGGACTAAACTAATAGTCTTATTATTGAGTACCTTCTCCCTTCGGTCCAATATAGATACTGGCCTTTCCTCATATGAAAGGTTGGTATCAAAAACTAATTCTGAATGATCAAGGATATGGCTCGGATCCGGGATATACCGTCATAATTGGGATATATGGAATACGTCATGTACCTCACGTAACGACGACGGAAGAGCGAGACGATAGGATACGTCACCTACTCGCTCGAGAATATCAAATGACCCTATATACCTAGGACTAAGCTTTTCCTGTACGCTGAATCGAATGACTCCATGAGTAGGCGAGATCCTAAGGAATACGTGGTCGCCGGTAGAAAACTCAAGAGAACGCCGATGAGAATCGACCCAATGGCGCTGACGATCATGTGCAACTCGAAGATGATCTCGGACTTGTCTGACCACCTCGATAGTTTGAGTAACCATTTCTGGACCAAGCATCTGCCTTTCGCCTACATCATTCCAGGCTAAAAGTGATCTATAATTTCTGCCATACTGTCACGCCCCAGAACCAGAATACTGGAGAGCGGGGGCAGACATAGCCAGCTACGTATAATGAAATGGAATCCATCTCACCATACGGTCACGGCTGTCTAGATATGTGAGGGTTTATCTATAAGCCATCAGTCTCTTAACGTCATAAATTATCCTATTGTCTCAATCTCAACCAACTAATAATAATTACAAGATATCAGATCACTAAATATACAATTGTAAGGTGTCCCAAACATTACATATCCAGATGATCATGAAGCTAGTCGTACAAAATGTAAGGACTAGCAAGAGTTAAGTCATACATGATCAACCTCGAGTTGCCAATCATGTTACAGCCCGTAGGCAGACAGTAAGTAAAAGTGCATCGAGCTAACAGGTGCTCGTCGGCTAAACGCCTCAAAAGAATAATTTTTACAATAGAGTGAACGAAACAAAATAAAAAATCCACTCATTGCCCGGGTTCCGTCTAGTGTTCACTATCGGGCTGGAAGACAGGTAGATCCTCTGGAGCTGCTCTGGTATCTGGCCATACAAAACCAGCTGGGTCAGACCCCAGAAAGAGCAAGTGCCACAAAGGAGGCCACGAAATAAGAACAAAAACTAGTAATCAGCCCAATAATATAATTACATAATAAAAGACAGTAATTTAAGAAAAAGCATGATGGGTAATATAAAAGATAATCTTGTATAGAATCACTAAAAGATAGGACATATGGAAAAGCATGACAGGATGATATACGATGAGATAACCATGGGACTATTCAGATGGCCAGGTTACAACCCGTAAACCAAACAAGGACCGGGGTTGTAACCCTTCGTCTGAACGGAACTTGGTTTCCCACCATTTATCGGCAAGGTGAATATAAGAAATCAAGGTATGCAATTATTCATGATATAGAATTAAGATTAAAGCACGAGAAGCATGTCATGTCATAACCTTGTACAGGATCAAGACAGGACAAGCGGGACTAGACTCCATCCAATCAATCACGGCTAAGCAATAATTACGGCTTGCTACTTTAACTAACTAGGGTTATCACAAACCTAATTACTAACAAGATGCAATGAGATGTTCCTCCAGCCACAAGCCCTGCAGCTAATCCAGGTTATCCAGGCGATTTGGATTCTTTAAGCAGTTATCAATAATTATGTGCCCCATACGACGGTGAGCTGGAAATGTGCCCTACTCGACGGCAGGCTACAAGTCCAAACAATTGCGGTCGGGATAACAGGATTGCCTGTAACTGGGGAAATCTCTCATGACTACTGAATTATTCTAGTTATTAGCCTTAATCCATTTTAGTAGGTACTCCTGACCGTGGTACTCAGGAGTCCCGTCCTAGACATGATGCAAGACTGGACAAGTGGATTTAACAAGCAAGCAAGAAAGAACCACCCACGGTGTCAAGGCAGGTCAAGTTAAGTTATCAAGTCAAGTCAAGTCAAGTCCAGTCAAGTCAGGAGTGCGCCGCCACGGGCCACTATCAAGTCAGGTTGGTCATGTCAGGAGTGCACCACTATGGGTCACTGTCGTGTTATGCTAGTTCCTTGTCATGCCATGCCATGTACAATAGTCATTCCAAACATATTAAGTAAAATCAAGTTCATGATAAAAGGCGTAAGGATATAAAATGGGCGTAAAATATCTAATAAAATATCAATATACAGGGCTATAGAAGAGCCAAGCTTAAGGAAAATAAAACCGAATCTCCATGATTGGACAAATTATGCAAGGGTCCCTGGGGTCGGGTTACGCAGGAGTCAAGTGCGCCAGGGGCCAACTGCGCAGGGTACCAACTGCGCAGGGGTGGATGGCGCAGCAGATGGTTTACGCTGGATCAGGTTGCACAGGAATGGATGGCGCAGGGCCAGATTGTGCAGGGAGGGACTGCGCATGGATGGATTGCGCAGAAGTGGACTGCGCATGAGCAGACTGCGCATGAGTAGACTGCACAAGAATTCATGCGCACTCGGGTTAAGCGCAGTTCGCCAAGGGGCAAGCTGCGCGGTCGGCGCTGCGCTAAAAAGCGCTGGCCGAGGAGGATGCGCAATCCAGCACTGCGCTAAAGAGCGCAGGCTGCTGTCTTCTTCTCCAGGCCTAGAAGAAGACTCCAAGAACTCCAAAGTTTAAAACTTCATAACTTGATCAAATCAAAACGAAATTTAGATTTTCAAAGCTCTAACTTGAGTAAAATTGAATTCTCTTCCACATGGAAGCATCAAAACAAACTAAAATCCAAGTTAAATAGATCAAAATCATGCAAATTCGAAAATAGTAAAAACCTAGATCTAGAACAATGGAAGCTCCAAATCACAAAATGTCAAGTTCTAATGTTGATCTCCATGGCCTAATCTAGCTAATAGACAAATAAAAAGTGGTTCTCAAGTGGTGGCAAGGTGCACTTGCCTATGGGTGTTGGTGTTGTGTGGAAGAAGGAAGAAGAAGAAGTAAATGAAAAATAAAGAGGAGAGAGAAAAGTAGGTAGGGATTTGTGATGGGGGGTTGTGGTGGAATGAGGGTGGAGAATAGGTTAAGGTGTTCCACTCATGATGAACCAAACCAACTCCATAAAATAAAACCAAGCCATGGTCCAAAACCCATTTACGAGAAACCAAATCCACAAGTCGAGAAAATAAAATACGTGCCAAAATCAAATTACGAGTACAAATACGAAATACAGGAAATACGGAAAATGAGGGTGACAACTCTACCCACCTTAAAAGAATTCCGTCCTCGGAATTTAATCAAGGAGCTAGAGATTGCCACGACAAGCTATACTAAGCACAGGCAAGCTACACTAAGCAGTTCAATCATACAATAATACAATGCAAGCAAGGAAGGGAAATCGTAAGGCACAAGGAAGATATTATACCTCATGAGTCAAACAGGTAGGGATAACGTGATCGGATATCATCCTCACACTCCCACGTTTGACTCTTCCAAGGAGCGATGAACTCAAGCAACATGAACTAAACTGATAGTCTTGCGCTTGAGGTCTCTCCCCTTGGTCAAACAGGGATACGGGCCTTTCCTCATACGAAAAGGTTGGTACCAATAACCGTTTTCGAATGATCTAGGACATGGCTCGGACCCGGGATATACCGTGGTAATTAGGACACATGAATCATGACACGTGTCCCGCATAACAACGGCGGAAAGCAAGACAATAGGACACAGATACTTCACTGTCAATTCTGAATCTGGGCCTGGGCCAGGGCGAACTGCTGAGGCCTCTGCTGCTGGAAGGCCTGGGCATGAGTCGGTAATGGCCTCGGAGGCTGGTACTGCTGCTGAAACACTTGGGCCTGAGGCGGCAATGGCCTCGGCAACTGTTGCTGCTGCTGGACTGGTACTGGAGCTGGTGCTGGTCCCCTAACCGAGGGACTAGATACTGTTGATGCTGAATCGACTCTGAATGGGCAGGACCCCACCCTATGGTCCGGTGCCCCACACAACAAGTATAATCCCAGTGCCTTGCGATACTCTGACACAACGTGTCCAGGCTTTCCACAATAAGAACAACCCTCGGCGGAAGGCTGCACTTGCTTCTGTTTCTGCGGAGGGTACGTCGGGGTCGAGTACTGGACCGACGTAACTGAGGTTGCTCGCCTTGGAGCTCCAATAGTCAAAGCCCTAGCTGCCGGGGCTGGTGCTGAAGACTGATTCATTTGACTGTGGGACCGCTTCCGACCTCCGGTCCTATCCACAATCTCTGGGAGGTATACTCGTGCCTCCTTGCGGCTCGTAAGACGGCATCAAAAGTTCTGTGTTCGAACTGTTCTACTGCCAATATGATCTCCAAGTGGAGACCCTGCTGGAACCGCTGGGCCCTATCAAACTCGGTCGCCACCAAGGTGGGAGCAAACCGACTGAGTCTGGAAAACTCCGATGCATAACTGTCGACCGTCTTGCCACCTTGCTTCAAGTTGGCAAATCTGGTCTGCAGGTCATATCGAGCCATCGCGTCGAAGTACTTGGTCTGGAATCTTTCGCTAAATACTGCCCAGGGAACAGGTGCTGTCAATCCTACCGCTTGTATGGCCCACCAGTTGTGGGCTAGATCTAATAACTGCAGGCGCACCACCGCCACCTTTTTGTCTTCTGGAGTCTTTGCGGCCTCTAGAATAACTTCTGTATCCTGGAGCCAAGCATCTGCGGTAATGGCATCCTCGGTGCCGTCGAAGAATGGAGGGTTCAGGCGCTTGAAACTGTTGGTTGCACTGTTTCTCGGATGACTGCCCCTGTTCAGAGCATCTTGTACTGCCTGGTGCAATGCATCACCTCGATGATCTTGAGAAGCTAACAATGATCTGATGAGACCTTCCAAAGTGCCATCATCAGGCTTTACTGGCTGGACTGGCTGAACTGGGGGCACTGGTCCTTCAGAAGGCATGGCTCGAGAGGCGGCTGTTGAGGACTGATCTTGATCTTCTTGCTGTTGCTGGGCTGCTGGTTGAGCTCCTTCCGGCTGATCAACAGGAATGATGCCACTGAAGCAATGACATCAGGGATATTAAGGAAGGACCAGGATAGAACAATGATGTAAGCATGTTATCAAGTCAGGAATCCAAGGAGATAAGAAGATACGAGTGGAGATCAAAGACGAGTACAGATTGAGACATCTATCTGGTAAACCCCTACATATCTTGATTAACAAGACCTGCATGGGCCACCACTTAAACCATGTCACGCCCCAGAACCAGAATACTGGAGAACGGGGGCGGACATAGCCAGCTACGTATAATGAAATGGAATCCATCTCACCATACGGTCACGGCTGTCTAGATATGTGAGGGTTTATCTACAAGCCATCAGTCTCGTAAGGTCATAAATTATCCTATTGTCTCAATCTCAACCAACTAATAATAATTACAAGATATCAGATCACTAAATATACAATTGTAAGGCGTCCTAAACATTACATATCCAGATGATCATGAAGCTAGTCGTACAAAATGTAAGGACTAGCAAGAGTTAAGTCATACATGATCAACCTCGAGTTGCCAATCATGTTACAGCCCGTAGGCAGACAGTAAGTAAAAGTGCATCGAGCTAACAGGTGCTCGTCGGCTAAACGCCTCAAAAGAATAATTTTTACAATAGAGTGAGTGAAACAAAATAGAAAACCCACTCGTTGCCCAGGTTCCGTCTAGTGTTCACCATCGGACTGGAAGACAGGTAGATCCTCTGGAGCTGCTCTGGTATCTGGCCATACAAAACCAGCTGGGTCAGACCCCAGAAAGAGCAAGTGACACAAAGGAGGCCACGAAATAAGAACAAAAACCAGTAATCAGCCCAATAATATAATTACATAATAAAAGACAGTAATTTAAGAAAAAGCATGATGGGTAATATAAAAGACAATCTTGTATAGAATCACTAAAAGACAGGACATATGGAAAAGCATGACAGGATGATATACGATGAGATAACCATGGGACTATTCAGATGGCCAGGTTACAACCCGTAAACCAAACAAGGACCGGGGTTGTAACCCTTCGTCTGAACGGAACTTGGTTTCCCACCATTTATCGACAAGGTGAATATAAGAAATCAAGGTATGCAATTATTCATGATATAGAATTAAAATTAAAGCACGAGAAGCATGTCATGTCATAACCTTGTACAGGATCAAGACAGGACAAGCGGGACTATACTCCATCCAATCAATCACGGCCAAGCAATAATTACGGCTTGCTACTTTAACTAACTAGGGTTATCACAAACCTAATTACTAACAAGATGCAATGAGATGTTCCTCCAGCCACAAGCCCTGCAGCTAATCCAGGTTATCTAGGCGATTTGGATTCATTAAGCAGTTATCAATAATTATGTGCCCCACACGACGGTGAGCTGGAAATGTGCCCTACTCGACGGCAGGCTACAAGTCCAAACAATTGTGGCCGGGATAACGGGATTGCCTGTAACTGGAGAAATCTCTAATGACTACTGAATTATTCTAGTTATTAGCCTTAATCCATTTTAGTAGGTACTCCTGACCGTGGTACTCAGGAGTCCCGTCCTAGACATGATGCAAGACTGGACAAGTGGATTTAACAAACAAGCAAGAAAGAACCACCCACGGTGTCAAGGCAGGTCAAGTTAAGTTATCAAGTCAAGTCAAGTCAAGTCAGGAGTGCGCCGCCACGGGCCACTATCAAGTCAGGTTGGTCATGTCAGGAGTGCACCACTACGGGTCACTGTTGTGTTATGCTAGTTCCTTGTCATGCCATGCCATGTACAATAGTCATTCCAAACATATTAAGTAAAATCAAGTTCATGACAAAAGGCGTAAGGATATAAAATGGGCATAAAATATCTAATAAAATATCAATATACAGGGCTATAGAAGAGCCAAGCTTAAGGAAAATAAAACCGAATCTCCATGATTGGACAAATTGCGCAAGGGTCCCTGGGGTCGGGTTGCGCAGGAGTCAAGTGCGCCAGGGGCCAACTGCGCAGGGGTGAGCTGCGCAGGGTACCAACTGCGCAGGGGTGGATGGCGCATCAGATGGTTTACGCTGGATCAGGTTGCGCAGGAATGGATGGCGCAGGGCCAGATTGCGCAAGGACGGACTGCGCATGGATGGATTGCGCAGAAGTGGACTGCACATGAGCAGACTGCGCATGAGCAGACTGCACAAGAATCCATGCGCAATCGGGTTGAGCGCAGTTCGCCAAGGGGTAAGCTGCGCGGTCGGCGCTGCGCTAAAGAGCGCTGGCCGAGGAGGATGCGCAATCCAGCACTGCGCTAAAGAGCGCAAGCTGCTGTCTTCTTCTTCAGGCCGAGAAGAAGACTCCAAGAACTCCAAAGTTCAAAACTTCATAACTTGATCAAATCAAAATGAAATTTGGATTTTCAAAGCTCTAACTTGAGTAAAATTGAATTCTCTTCCACATGGAAGCATCAAAACAAACTAAAATCCAAGTTAAATAGATCAAAATCATACAAATCCGAAAATAGTAAAAACTTAGATCTAGAACAATGGAAGCTCCAAATCATAAAATGTCAAGTTCTAATGTTGATCTCTATGGCCTAATCTAGCTAATAGACAAATAAAAAGTGGTTCTCAAGTGGTGGCAATGTGCACTTGCCTATGGGTGTTGGTGTTGTGTGGAAGAAGGAAGAAGAAGAAGTTGAAGAAGTAAATGAAAAATAAAGAGGAGAGAGAAAAGTAGGTGGGGATTTGTGATGGGGGGTTGTAGTGGAATGAGGGTGGAGAATAGGTTAAGGTGTTCCACTCATGATGAACCAAACCAACTCCACAAAATAAAACCAAGCCATGGTCCAAAACCCATTTACGAGAAACCAAATCCACAAGTCGAGAAAATAAAATACGTGCCAAAATCAAATTACGAGTACAAATACGAAATACAGGAAATACGAAAAATGAGGGTGACACATACAGTACCTCAAACGGTGCCATATGGATACTGGCCTGAAAACTGTTATGATAGGAGAACTCCACTAGATGTAGGTGATCTTTCCACGAACCACCAAAATTAAGTGTACAGGATCGTAGCATATCCTTGAGAGTTTGAATCGTGCGTTCTAACTGACCATCTGTCTGCAGATAATAAGCTTAACTAAACTTGAGACGAGTTCCCAAACTCTCTTGAAGACTCCGCCAAAAGTGCAATATAAATCTTAAATCTCTGTCTGATACGATATTGACTGGCATTCTATGCAATCTGACTATCTGTCTTGTAGAACCCTAGAGGGGGGGTGAATAGGGAAATTAAAAATTAACTACAACAATTGATGCAATAAAGACAATTGAAAGTAAAGAGTAGAAAGATCAAACGCAAGGATGTATCCTGGTATCCTCTTTTGAGGCAGTCCAGTCCCGGAACTCTCTCCGGCTTTAATCCACTATTTAACCAAATAGTACACACGAGTTTGGATCCGAAGAACTCGCCAACTTCAACACGAGTTTGGATCCGAAGACTCGCCAACTTCTACACACGAGTTTTCTTACGAAGGCTCGCCAACTTCAAACAAAAGAGAATGAGAACTTGTTGATCTTCTAACACGTGAAGATCGAAATGTACAACTCCTTAATACTCTAGCAATTTGGGAGAGGATGACAATGAAAAGCTTGGAAGAGTATTAATGGTGGAGCTCTTGGTTGTTGGAAAATTTATAGAAGAGTTGGTGAAGAAGCTCAAGAGAGAGAGAGAGCTTTCTTTTATAAGAGAACCAAGAGTTGGTGGCATTTAATGCTCTGAATACAGACAGACCGGCATGTCGTCGGTATGCAGCGACATACCGTCGATATACCGGCCAAAAAGTAACGGTCATATTAATGACCGTTTGAGAGCATTAAATGCGGCCATTAATGCTAGTCAGAGCAATTCAAAAACCAAATATTTGAAACTCGGTATACCGTCGGTATGCCAGAGCATGCCGTCGGTATGCCGACAATTTGTCACAGCAAGTTTTGAGTTGCTAAAAACGGTATACCGCCGGTATGCCGGAACATGCCGTCGGTATGTCGACAATTTGTCACAGCAACTTTTGGGTTGCTAAAAATGGTATACCGCCGGTATGCCGGAGCATGCCGTCGGTATGCCGACAATTTGTCACAGCAACTTACTGGACATAAAGATCGGTATACCGCCGGTATGCCGGAGCATGTCGTCGGTATGCCGACTATTCGTCACAGCAACTTTCTGAATGCCAAAAATGGTATACCGCCGGTATGCCGAAGCATACCGCCGGTATGCCGCTCTGTAGGTATTTGATTTTTGACTTTGTTCTTTTTACTGTCATCCGTCCTTAGGTGTTTACAGAAATACCTAGACTAGTACAGACTCGAAGACTCTAAGCAGGGAGACGCCGTCTTATACGGGGAATACCGGTAACTGCTCCAGTCTTCAAAGTGAAAGAGATTGCGCTTGAACGAAAGAACTCCATGTAGTCGATCTTCTAAGAATATTTGAATCTGAAGAACAGAAGACTAAACTACGAAGATGCTGTTAATTAATCAAAATAAAATGTGCCAACAAACTCCTCCATTTTGATAATTGACAAAATAGAGAGATAGCATCTTCAGGGAGTAGCTCTCCCGTAGGTAGACAGCTCCTCCTCAATACAATTTCTTTCCCTTTGTCACTTAGTCAAAGATGGGGATAACA
This sequence comes from Iris pallida, assembly GCA_029216955.1. Lineage (NCBI taxonomy): Eukaryota > Viridiplantae > Streptophyta > Magnoliopsida > Asparagales > Iridaceae > Iris > Iris pallida. The sequence continues at coordinate 10,110,970 of JANAVB010027598.1, forward strand.
ATAGAAAATGTGCATAAAGAAAATGACACGAGTATATAAAGAGAAGCATGCATTAATATATTGAAGTAAGAAGTGAATACATGCTTGACCCATACATATCATAGTGAAAAAAATAAAAGACTCTCCACAACGAGAGCCGGACACTAGAGATAACCATAGATAAAGTCCCCGAAGGACAGCAAACAACAAGTACCAACCACACACCGGTCCCCGAAGGACCACAAAAGACAACACAAAAACAAACACATAAAAACTAAAACACGCACAACACGAGACCATCACCCAAAAGGAAATCCATCCCTACTCATCAGCCGGATCGTCATCATCACCATGAGCTTGCTGGAAGGCGCCAAAAGGATCAATGTCGTCAGGGTACATAAATCCATAGGCATTGGGGTCAGAGAAGCGCGGGGTCGTGTACATGGGATCCTGAAGATTAAGATCCAGAAAAGCATCTCGGTCTTGAAGAGTACGCTGAATAAAGTACCCCTGATCGTGGAAACGGGACTGGATCAGGGCGCCAAGACCATGAGTGTGGGCTCGCATCTGCTCCTCCGCCTGGGCCATACGCATATCAAAGTGCTGCTGAGTGAGCGGCATATAACGGCCCGAAGCATGAGGGGTAGATGTGGGAGCAGCAGGAGTAGATGTCGGTTGCTCTTGGAAAGATGAGGCACGGGAAGTAGAGGCGCCAGCAAGGGTACGGGAGACAGCAAGATATGAGGGGACACCATCCGAGGAGCAAAGAGATAGGTCAACTTGTTTGGCCTCCAGAAGCAGAGTGATAAGGGAGCCATAGTAGAGGTTCTGCTTCCCCGAAGGCAAGACACGCCGGAAGAGCAGAAGAAGAGTCTTCGGGAAGGAGAATCGCTTCCGGGCATAGAGATAATACATGCAGACGAGGGCATCACCGGTGATTGTGTCGTAGTTTCCGTCCTTAGGAAATAGTGTGTGGCATACTATCCTATGGAGCTCGTAGTAAAACGGCTCCAGCTGGACAGAGAGGGCCGGGATGGCAGGAGGGTTGGGACCCTTGCAGATGATACGGCAGAATTCGTCGAAAGGTGACGTCGCCGTGGAGTTGAGAGCACCCAAGGATGGTAACGCTTCCCCTTTATCCGGGATGCCTAAGATGTTCCCCACTTCCCGAGATGTTAGACGGAAGTGACGATCATTGACCATAGATTGAATGGCGGATGGATCGTCGTCGTCCCCTCTCAAGTTGTAATAGAAAAGTCGGACAGCAGCAGGGTAGACGGGTATTTGGCGCCGAAGTAGAGAGGAGAGTCCGGCGTCGTCAAACAAGGGGACGTGACCGGGGAAGAGGTTCCAGTTGATCGCCCGTCCCTTGAACACGTTGTGATGGACGAAGTGCTGGAACCAAAGCTCGGCCGCCAGAGAGTTGGAGAAGACGCGTTGGTCATAGTCGGTAGGTAGCGCCACCGGGACGAAGGGGTTGAACATAGAGGAGGAGGAGGATCGGAGGAGCTTAGGGTTTGCCATGAAGAGAGATTAGGTTTTGGTTCTTTGGAGTGGATGAAGGAGGAGTAGGAGAAGTGATGGAAGAAGGAGGATTTTAAAGAGGAGGAGGAAGATGAAGAGATGATTTGAAAGGGAAGGAGGGTGGGAACGGTTGTAGAGGAGGAGTAAATGAAATAGAGTTGAAAAGGTGGTGGGTAGTTATGAGGGTGGAGTAAAAAGAGGAGGGAAAGGGGGGAAGTGATTGAAAAGTAATAAATGAGATGTGAGGTGAAGAGATGGGTAGTTAAGATAGATGGGATGGATAAGAGGGAATAAAAGAGGGTTTAAAAGGGAATAAAGGAAGCGAGAAGAAAAAGTGGGCCCGGATCCTGATTAGGAGTCCTGTCCGCCTCAATCCGGCATACCGGCGGTATGCCGACATGTACCGACGGTATGCAGAGTTTCGAAACAGAACCTAATTCTGATTCGAAAAACGGCATACCGCCGGTATACCGTCGTATACCGTCGGTGTGCCGGCCGAGAGGGATTATGGATCAAAAGATAGAATGCCTAATTCACGGCAAAGGAAGGTGAAGCGATCTTCCGGGAGCGGTTTTGTGAAAATATCGGCTAATTGATAGGTAGTATCAATAAATTCAAGACGAATATCTCCCTTTTGTTGATGGTCACGAAGAAAATGGTGTCTAATTTCAATGTGCTTCGTGCGTGAGTGACAAATCGGGTTTTTCGTGAGATTGATAGAGCTAGTGTTATCACATTTAATAGGTGTGCATGAATGAGAAATGCCATAGTCTAAAAGTGTTTGTGACATCCAAAGAATTTGTGCACAACAACAACCAGCCGCAATATATTCTGCCTCAGTGGTAGAAAGAGCAACAGAATTTTGCTTCTTACTAAACCACGATACCAAAGACTTCCCGAGGAATTGACATGTGCCACTAGTGCTTTTTCGGTCAATCTTGCATCCGGCAAAATCCGCATCTGAAAAGCCGTGAAGCTCAAAGGATGAGGATTTCGGATACCAAAGACCCATGTTAATGGTGCCTTTGAGATAACGAAAAATGCGCTTAACGGCACACAAATGAGATTCCTTTGGATTGGCTTGATATCGTGCACACAAGCAAACACTAAACATGATATCAGGACGGCTAGCAGTTAAATAAAGTAAGCTACCGATCATACCTCTATACTTACGAATGTCGACCGATGTACCATCTTCATCATTGTCAAGCTTTGTCGTTGTGGCCATAGGAGTCCTCATTGATTTGGATGAGTCGAGATCGAAACGCTTGAGGAGGTCCTTTGTATATTTCGCTTGATTGATGAAGGTTCCTTTGGGACCTTGCTTGATTTGTAACCCTAAGAAGAAGAAAAGTTCACCCATCATACTCATTTCAAACTCTTCCTGCATAACTTTAGCAAATTCTACACAAAGTATGTTGTTAGTAGAACCAAAAATAATATCATCGACATAAATTTGAACCAACAAGAGAGTCCCATCATGGGATTTAATAAAAAGTGTTGTGTCAACTTTCCCTTTTGAAAAATTGTGAGAAACAAAAAAAGTGCTAAGACGCTCATACCAAGCACGGGGAGCTTGTTTGAGGCCATAAAGGGCTTTATGGAGTTTGAACACATGATTAGAAAATTGAAAATCTTCAAAGCCGGGAGGTTGTTTAACATAAACTTCCCCTTTAATAATACCATTTAGAAAAGCACTCTTAACATCCATTTGAAATAGCTTAAAGTTATTAAAACAAGCAAAAGCACAAAGCATACGAATGGATTCTAGACGTGCAACCGGAGCATAGGTTTCGTCGTAGTCAATGCCTTCCTCTTGGTTATAGCCTTGAGCAACCAATCGGGCTTTGTAACGAGTTACTAACCCATCTTCATTAAGTTTGTTGCGAAACACCCATTTTGTTCCAATAATGGGATGATTGCTAAGTTTTGGGACAAGTTCCCAAACCTTGCTTCGCTCAAATTGATTAAGCTCCTCTTGCATAGCTATCATCCAAAACTCATCAAGGAAAGCATCATTAATATTTTTAGGCTCTATTTGAGAGATAAAAGCCATATTTGCACAATGATCACGAGTGGCGGATCTTGTGCTAAAACTGGAGGAAGGATCCCTAATGATAAGCTCCTTAGGATGATTGGTGACAAATCTCCATTCTTTTGGGAGATCCTTTTGAGGAGGCTCGAGAGGAGGAGACTCCTTTGATGGGGTCACAACTTCATTGTTAGATGAAGAAGGACGATCCTCAATAGAGGAGTTCTCCAACCCAAACGAGATGTCATCAATATCCTCGGAAGAGGAGAATGTAGAAGAGTTGAGTTCATTAAAAGAGACATTGATTGACTCTTCGACAACAAGACTTCTTTTGTTAAAAACTCGAAAACCTTTACTATGAGTAGAGTATCCAAGGAATATTCCTTCATAGGCTTTTTTTTCAAACTTGCCTAGGTTATCCTTGGTATTCAAAATAAAACAGTTGTAACCAAAAACTTTGAAATATTCAATAGAGGGAATTTTGTCAAACCAAAGCTCATAAGGAGTCTTCTTAGAAATAGGTCTAATCAAGACCCTATTAATAACATGACATGCCGTATTAACGACTTTCGCCCAAAAATATTGGGGGAGCTTATATTGGTTTAACATAACCCGGGCCATATCGCCAAGGGTTCTATTCTTTCTCTCCACAACACCATTTTGTTGAAGAGTTCGTGGACAAGCAAAATTATGTCCAAAACCATTCTTTTCACAAAATCTTTTGAAATCAACATTATCAAATTCTCCTCCATGATCACTCCTAATTTTGTTGATAGAAAAACCTTTTTCATTTTGAACACGTTTACAAAAAGCAACAAATTCACGAAAAGTATCACTTTTGCAAGCAAGAAAAATAACCCAAGTAAATCTCGAAAAATCATCAACTAAAACAAAAGCATAAAGTTTGCCGCCAAGGCTAGCTACTCTACTAGGCCCAAAAAGATCCATATGGATAAGTTGAAGGGGTCTAGAAGTACTCACAGAGTTGATGGATTTGAAGGATGACTTGGTCAACTTACTTTTCTCGCATTCTTCACATACCATATCCTTTTTGAATGGGATACTTGGGAGACCTCGTACAAGCTTCTTGGAGGCGAGGCGAGAGATGGTGTCCATGTTGGCGTGTCCAAGCCTCATGTGCCAAAGCCAACTCTCATCGTTCTTTGCAACTAGGCATCTGTCATTGTTAGTGCCTTCAACAAGATAAAGAACATAAATGTTGTTTTCTCTAATGCCTTCATAAACAATAGTTCCATTAGAACTATCGGTAATATAGCATTTGAGTTTAACAAACTTGATATCATAGCCATTATCGGTAAGATGGTTAATACTAAGGAGATTATGCTTGAGATTAGTAACAAGAGATATATTATTAATACAAGGATAAGGAGGAGAGCCGATATTACCATTTTCAATAATATAACCTTTAAGATTGTTACCGAAGGAGACGTGTCCTTCCTTCTTCATCGATAGCGTTGTAAAAAGTGAAGCATCACCGGTCATGTGCCGTGAACAACCGCTATCGAGAATCCACTTGCTTCTAGCATGAGAAGGATTCGTCACCTACAACATAAGTTGAAGATGAACATTTTGGTACCCATGATCTTATGGGTCCATGAGTGTTAGTCTTAGGAACCCATTTAAGAACTCTCATGTCAACTTGTTTTCTTGTATAACAAAAATTGGAAGTGTGATCGACCAAACCACAATAATTGCACATCAAAGAAGATTTAGAAGAAGAAGTGTGAGTGTTGTGCATATGTGAGTTTCTAGTGTGAGAAGTTCTACCATGAGTGTTATGATGATAGTAAAAAGCATGACGTGAGGTGTTCTTCTTAACAAAAGGTCCTTTTCTTGTGTTAGAAAAGGAGTTGTGTGTAGTGTTCATGTAAGAGTTATGTCTAGCATTGTGATGAGTGTGGGGGTGTCTTGGAGCATGCATGTGAGTGGTATTCTTATTACCTACATTCTTACTCCGTGTAAGAAGATCATTATACTTAATAGAAGTGTCATATTCTCTTCTATTGGCATCTTGACATTTGCGCATAGCAAATTCATAAGAGCTTCTCATGGATAGAATCTCATCATCTCTTTTCTTGATAGTGTCAAGAGATTCTTGAAACTTGAGTCGCAAAGACTCTATTTCATCCGTGTCAGAAATAGGAGATTTTCCCTTCACATCAATAATAATACTTGAGAGCCTCTCTACTTCAAGTTGAAGAGCCTCAACCTCTTTAAGAGATTTCTTGTATTTATTTCGAACACCTTTGTGTTCTTCATATAATTCAAGAATGGCTTTCTCCAAATCATCATAGGTAAGAGTGTTTAAGGAAAGATCATCAAGTACCTCATCAGTAGCCATGAGGCAAACATTTGCATTGTGTTTGTACTCCTTGTTATTGTCGGAGTCACTATCATCACTCTCACACCAAATGTTAGTGTTGGCGAATTTTCTAGAGGACGAGCTTCCTCTGCTTGGCTTCTCGTACTTGCTTGAATCTCTTCTTATCATCGGACAGTCCCGCTTGATATGTCCGGGTCTTCTACATTGATAGCACGCCGGATCTTCCTCATTTTCCCGTCTGGAGCGATTGGCTTTGTTGAATTTGAGGAATTTCTGGAAGTGCTTAGCTGTGAGAGCTATTTCTTCATCATCATCCGACTCATTGTCGTCGGAGCTCTCCTTGGAGTAAGACTTTGAAGCTTTGAGAGCAAGAGTCTTCTCCTTCTCTTTGGTCTTCTCCTTCTCCTTCTCTTGTGTGGAGGATTCCTCTTGATCCTTCATGTCGAGCTCGTGAGTCATAAGCTTACCCATAAGGGTCTCAAGGTTCATGACAGTTAGATCGTTCCCCTCAATAATTGTGGTAGCTTTAGGACTCCACACTTTCGTCAATCCTCTAAGGATTTTTCTGATCTTTTCATGAGCCGGATATTCCTTACCAAGAGAGGAGAGAGGATTAATAATATCACCAAATCGAGTAAACATAGAAGTAATAGACATATCATGCTTCTTTTTAAAAGACTCATATTCTTGAGTGAGTCTACTAATCTTAGACTCCTTCACTTGTGAAGTCCTTCGTGTGTGACTTCAAGTAATTTCCAAATCTCATTAGAAGTCTTGCAAGTAGAGATTCGGTTGAATTCACTACTGTCGAGAGCACAATAAAGAGCATTCATTGCCTTGGCATCTCGACTTGCAAGCTTCTTAATGTTTTCAGAAAGAGTGTCCCGAAGGGTGTCAGAAGCAATATCCTCAATAGCTCTGGAAGGAGTAGGAAGACCATTTATCACGCAATCCCATAAGTCAAAATCTATGGACTTTAGATAAATGCTCATCCTAATCTTCCAGTAGTTGTAGTTGGTACCATCAAATAGGGGAGGCCTATTTGTGGAGTGTCCCTCATTGTGAAACGTGTTGATACTAGGGTTAGAGGCCATGGATCACTCAAGGGTGTAAATCCAAATCAAGAGAACAAAGCTCTGATACCAATTGTAGAACCCTAGATGGGGGGTGAATAGGGAAATTAAAAATTAACTACAACAATTGATGCAATAAAGACAATTGAAAGTAAAGAGTAGAAAGATCAAACGCAAGGATGTATCCTGGTATCCTCTTTTGAGGCAGTCCAGTCCCGGAACTCTCTCCGGCTTTAATCCACTATTTAACCAAATAGTACACACGAGTTTGGATCCGAAGAACTCGCCAACTTCAACACGAGTTTGGATCCGAAGACTCGCCAACTTCTACACACGAGTTTTCTTACGAAGGCTCGCCAACTTCAAACAAAAGAGAATGAAAACTTGTTGATCTTCTAACACGTGAAGATCGAAATGTACAACTCTTTAATACTCTAGCACTTTGGGAGAGGATGGCAATGAAAAGCTTGGAAGAGTATTAATGGTGGAGCTCTTGGTTGTTGGAAAATTTATGGAAGAGTTGGTAAAGAAGCTCAAGAGAGAGAGAGAGCTTTCTTTTATAAGAGAACCAAGAGTTGGTGGCATTTAATGCTCTGAATACAGACAGACCGGCATGCCGTCGGTATGCAGCGGCATACCGTCGGTATACCGGCCAAAAAGTAACGATCATATTAATGACCGTTTGAGAGCATTAAATGCGGCCATTAATGCTAGTCAGAGCAATTCAAAAACCAAATATTTGAAACTCGGTATACCGCCGGTATGCCAGAGCATGCCGTCGATATGCCGACAATTTGTCACAGCAAGTTTTAAGTTGCTAAAAATGGTATACCGTCGGTATGCCGGAGCATGCCGTCGGTATGCCGACAATTTGGTACAGCAACTTTTGGGTTGCTAAAAACGGTATACCGCCGGTATGCCGGAGCATGTCGTCGGTATGCCGACAATTTGTCACAGCAACTTACTGGACATAAAGATCGGTATACCGCCGGTATGTCGGAGCATGCCGTCGGTATGTCGACTATTCGTCACAGCAACTTTCTGAATGCCAAAAACGGTATACCGCCGGTATGCCGAAGCATACCGCCGGTATGCCGTTCTGTAGGTATTTGATTTTTGACTTTGTTCTTTTTACTGTCATCCGTCCTTAGGTGTTTACAGAAATACCTAGACTAGTACAGACTCGAAGACTCTAAGCAGGAAGACGCCGTCTTATGCGGGGAATGCCGGTAACTGCTCCAGTCTTCAAAGTGAAAGAGATTGCGCTTGAACGGAAGAACTCCATGTAGTCGATCTTCTAAGAATATTTGAATCTGAAGAACAGAAGACTAAACTACGAAGATGCTGTTAATTAATCAAAATAAAATTTGCCAACATGTTTGAGGTACATATCTGCAAGCTGATCTGTCGGCTGACCAATTCTGAAAGGAAGGAAATGTGCTACTTTGGTAAGTCGGTCAACTATAACCCAAATAGCATCTCTTTCAGCTAGGGATTTAGGTAACCCAGTTACAAAAACCATGGTAATATGCTCCTATTTCTATTCTGGGATCGATAAAGGTTGAAAAAGTCTAGCTGGTCTATGATGTTCAGCATTAACTTATTGGCAAACTAAACAACGAAAGACAAACTGAGCTATCTCCCTCTTCATGCCATTCTACCAGAAATGCTGACGGATATCACGATACATTTTTGTACTACCGGGATGAATTAAATACTGTGAACTATGAGCCTTTGCCATGATCTCTTGCCTGATGTCACTACTGGGTACACAAAGACGATTTTCATATTGGAGCATGCCGTCTTCGTGAATGCATAACTCTGCTCTTCTTCCCGTTTCACATTCCGTCCTAAGTCGCTGAAGCTTAGAATCCGTTGATTGAGCTATCTTAATTCTCTCAACTATGCTGGACTGAACTTCTATACTGGCCATCAATACCACATTGGTGGGAAGAACTTTCTCTATACCCATCTTCCTTAGATCTGTTGATAACTCTGGCTGTGCCGTTAGAAAATAAGCTATGGCTCTTCTACTCAACGTATCTGCAACTACGTTGGCCTTCTCAGGATGATACTGCAGGTTGATGTCATGATCCACTAGTAACTCTAGCCATCTCCTCTGACGCATGTGGAGGTCCTTCTGAGTAAACACATACCTAAGACTTATGGTCGGTGAAAATCTCTACCCGATCTCCATATAAGTAATGCCTCCAAAGCTTAAGTGCAAAAACCACCACTGCTAACTCCAAGTCATGGGTTGGATAATTCCTCTCATGATCACGAAGCTGACGTAATGCATAAGCTACTACCTTGCTATGCTGCATCAAGATGCATCCCAATCCTCTGCCTGAAGCATCACAATAAACTAAAAATTTTCCAATTCCATATGGAAGCGTGAGAATGGGTGCCGTCATCAATCCTTACTTCAACTTCTCGAATGAACTCTGACATTCTACTGTCCAAGCAAACTGTACATCCTTGCGGGTCAACTGTGTCAATGGTGCTGAAATCCGAGCAAAGTCTGATACAAATTGCCGATAGTAGCTTGCCAATCCTAAAAAACTGTAAACCTGTAAGACGGTGCTGGGTACTGGCCATGTCTCTATAGCTACTATCTTCTAGGGGGTCCACTTCCACTCTACATCTGGTGATGATGTGACCTAAGTACGAAATGCGATCAAGCCAAAATTCGTACTTACTGAACTTCACGTACAACTGGTGCTCTCTGAGAATCTGAAGGACTACTCGGAGATATCGCTCATGCTCTGCTTCACTCTTGCTATAGACCAAGATATCATCTATAAATACTACCACGAACTGATCCAAATAAGGCATGAATATGCGATTCATGAGATCCATGAATACTGCTGGCGCATTGGTCGCTCCGAATGGCATAACGAGAAACTCCTAATGCCCATATCTAGATCTGAATGCCGTCTTCAGGATGTCTTGCTATCTGACTCTGATCTTATGGTACCCCGACCGTAAGTCAATCTTCGAGAATACTGTTGTCCTACTGAGTTGATCGAACAAGTCATCTATCCTTGGTAGGGGATATATGTTCTTGATTGTTACAGAATTCAAGGTATGATAATCAATACATAATCTTGACGTACCATCCTTCTTCTTCACAAGAAGCATCGGGGCTCCCTAAGGCGATCTACTAGCACGAATGAATCCGTTAGTTCTGAGTTCTTCAATCATCTTGTACAGGATCTCCAATTTTGATGGTGCCATTCTGTAGACTCTCTCTGACACTGGTGTCATCCCTGAAATCAAATCAATGGTGAACTCTATCTCTTTCTCTGGCGGCATGCCTGGAAGTTTTTTGGAGAATACGTTAGGAAATTCTTCTACTACCTTGGGAAAATGAACTGCTTCTGCTACTGCCATCCGCAAGACTGGTGGAGAAGGTTCTACTTCGTCTCTGGAAAATGAAAACTCTTCTTCGCCGGGGATACCAAAAATAATTCTGCCAATACGGCAGTCTATTCTTGCATACTGATCCTTCAACCAATCCATTTCTAGGACCACATCATAGTCGGCCATCGGGAATTCTATCAATCTAGCGAAAAAATCTCTACTGCTAACTACGATTCGACACAAGAAAAAGACTATATACTCCCACAAGACCGTTACCAGTAAGTATATTGAGCCTTCCTGATAATGACTCGGGTTCCAGTCCTATATGTGTCACGAATCGTGCAGACATAAATGAATATGATGCACCCGAATCAAATAATACTGATGCTGGAAAAAAGTTGACGAGAATGGTACCTGCCACCACTTTACCTGATGCTAATTCTTCTGCTACCGTCAGAGCCATAGCTTGATCCTGTCCTCTTGGTGTTGGTCCTCTTTGCTGGTGACCTCTCGACCTATTCTGAATCTGAGCTTGGGCCTGAGCATATTGTTGTAGTCTCTGCTGCTGGAATGCTTGTGCCTGAGGCGACAATGGCCTCGGAAACTGGTGGTACTGCTGCTGGACTGGTGCTGGATCCTATCATACGATCTGGTACCCCATAGGCCAAGCACAACCCCTGTGCTCTACGACACTCTGAAACCATGTGCCCAGGCTTCCCATAATGAGAGCAGCCCATTGCGAAAGATTGCTTCTGCTTTTGCTGCTGAGGATATGTCGGAGTCGAGTGCTGAACCGACGAAACTGCGGTCCCCCTCCTAGGAGCTCCAATGGTCAAAGCCTAGTTGTCGGGGCTGGGGCTGATAACTGAGACAACTTTCCATGAGGCCTCTTCCGTCCTCCAGTTCGATCTACTATCCTCTGGGAGGTATATTCATGCCTCCTAGCTGCTCGTAAAACAACATCAAATATTTGGTGCTCAAACTGCTCCACAGCTAGAATAATCTCTAGGTGGAGTCCCTACTGGAATCGCTACGCTCGGTCCAATTCGGTCACCACTAAAGTGGGAGCAAACCGACTAAGCCTCAGAAACTCGACCGCATATCCATCGAGCGTCCTTCCCATCTGCTTGAGATTGCTAAACCTTGTATGCAAATCATACCGAGCTACTGCATCAAAGTACTTCGTCTGAAATTTGTCACTAAATATGGCCCATAAGACAGGCGTCACCAAACCAACTGCTAGCATCGCCCACCAGCTACGTTTTAAATCTAATAATTATAGGCGCACAATGACCACCTTCTCTTCCTCTGGAATTCGAGCTACCTCAAGAATAACCTCTATATCCTGTAGCCAAGCATCGGCAACAATAGCATCTTCACTGCCGTCAAAGAAGGGAGGGTTCAGGCGCTTAAAATTGTTAGCCGTATTGTTCCCTTGATAACCAACTCTGTCCATGGCATCTTGTACTGTCTGCTGCAGGACATCGTCCTGACGGTCTTGTGATACAAGCAAGTCCCGGATGAGTTCCATCATGACTCTATTGCCAGGCTCTGTAGGCGGGGCTGGTTGAACTGGTGGCTCTGGATCCCTGAAATACATGACTGGAGATGCTACTCTAGAGTGCTGGGCTTGGTCCCCAGGTTGCTGCTGGTTCACTGAAGGTGCTCCACCCGACTGATCGGTAGGACCAGGAACAATGCCACTGAAGAATGACATGGGGAACAATAAGGGAGAACCAAGATAGATCAAGGATATAAGCATTATTAAGTCAAGAATTAGGAAGATTAGAAAGCACGAGTAGAGATCAAAGACAAATGCTGACTGAGACATCTATTCAGTAAAACCCTTACACATCTTGATTTACAAGACCTACATGGGCCACCAATTAAACCGTGTCACGCCCCAGAACCAGAATACTGGAGAACGGGGGACAGACACAGCCAACTACGTACATTAAAGTAAAATCTACCTCGCAATATGGTCACGACTGTCTAGATACATGAGGGTTTATCTACAAGCCATCAGTCTCTTATGGTCAAGAACAAACCTAGTATCTCAATCTCAAGCAAGCAAGTAAATGTTACAAGATGTTAGATCATCAGACATACAAAGTAAGGCATCCAAAATATTATATATTCAGATGATCATGAAGCTAGTCATACAAACTGTGAAGGCTAGCAAGAGTTAAGTCATACATGATCAACCCTAGGAATTGTCAATCATGTTACAGCCCTTAGGCAAACAGAAATTAAGTTTCAACACGAGCTAACACTTGCTCGGTGACTAAACACCTCAAAAGAATAATTTGCGATAGAGTGGGAGAGCAAAATAAGAAACCCACTCGTTGCCAAGATTACGTCTAGTGTTCACCATCTGGCTGAAAAGCAGGTAGATCCTCGGGTGCTTCTCCGAAATTTGGCCATAAAAAACTAGCTGGATCAGACCCCAGAAAGAGCAAGTGCCCCAAGGGAGGCTCCATTTAGGAACTAAAACCAACATATAATAACCAGAAGAAATGATAAAAGAACATAATTAAATAACATGAAAGACAAAGTTAAAGGGGCATGCTAGCTTGCATTAGAGAAACAAGAGGTGGAATATAATTCCCATGTTAATCATGAGACAATCATTCAGGCACGACCAATCGAGTCCTACGGCTTTCTATCATTAGCTAACTAGGGTTATCACAAGCCTAGTTACAAGCAAGATGCAATTGAGTTGTTCCCGCAGTCATAAGCCTTGCAGACTATCGAGGTTATCCAAGCGAGGGTTACAAGAGTTATCAAGATTACTGGTGTACTTTAGTACTTATGATTCTGGAAGTGCAACACATGAAATGTGCTAGAAATGTGCCATACTCGTCAGCAGGCTACAAGTCCACCGGTGTGGCCGGGATAACAGAATCGTCTGTAACTGAAAAATCTCTCTATATGAACTACTTGATCAATCTAGTCATTAACCTAGTCAGATTTATTATGAATCCCTGACCGTGGTAACCATGAATCCATGCCCTAGACATGATGCAAGACGAGACATATAGCTTGTACATGCATAATCAACCACATGGTCAAGGCAAGAGTCACACTAGCAAGACAGGAATAGCCGTCGCAACAGCAATCAAGAGTACACATGTTATGTCAGGTTTACTTGTCATATCGAGAGTACTTGTCAGGAGTGTGCCTCGACGGGCCACTATCAAGTTAGACACATCATATCAAGTGCACTTGTTACTTGTCAAGAGTGCGCCTCGACGGGCCACTATCATATCATGTCAAGATAGGGTCATGCTATCATGTTCAAGTCAAGATCAATACTAGCAAGTCATACTCATGCTCAACAAGTTATCAAGTCGGGTCGTCGCAAGTTAGGCCAAGTACAAGACATATGCAAGATCATAAGCATTTACAACAATAAATAGGAGAACATGCATGGGGGTAAGGGCAAGGAGGTATCAAGGCAACCAAGTGGCGCTGGTCAGGTGGCGCCTAGTCAAGTGGCGCCAGGGCCAGGTGATAGGTGGTACCTAGTCAAGTGAGAGTAACAGGTGGCACAGGGAGCCAAATAGAGTTGGGTGGCGCCAGGCCAAGTGGCGCTTGGCCAGGGGTGGCGCAACACCAAGTGGTGCGCGCGCGACTGGTCATCTTCTCCAACAGACCGAGAGTTGCTCAAGGTGCCCATGGCTTCAAAATCCCCTAACTTCCTTAAAATAAGTCAAAATCGGGACTTCCAAGGGTCTAAACTGGGTAGAACGAGATTTCCTACAACTTGAAGCAACTAGTTTTCAAAAATACTAAGTTTTAGTCGATCGAAACCAAGAAAAACAAAAAAAAGATCAAAACTTAGATCTACAAAAATGTATCCAACAAAACCAAAAAATGCCAAGTTCTAAAGAGTCTTAGAATCAAGTAAAGAAGAGAATGGAACAAAGAAACTTGACATCCATCATGAAGTTTGTTGCACTTGACTAGAGTTTGGTAGGTGGGAGGAGTAATGGAGAAGAAAAAGAGTTAATGAGAAATAATGGAGGAGAGAGAAGAAGTTGGTTTATATACCAACCTATTATCTCAACCCAAACCAAAACAAACCAAGCCAAGCCATGCCAAGCCAAGTTGAACCAAACCGAATTAAACCAAGGAAAGATTAAACCAAAACTAGGCTAAGCAAGACAAGGCAAAAATACAGGTCACATGACAAAAGTCAGAATTTCGTACACGTATACTAAAAATATGTATAACGGAAAACGGGAGTGACAGTTAGAGACGCATATCAACTAGAAATTTTGGCACGAAGAGTGTAGTCATGTGGTTTGGCTACTGTATTAGCCATGGTAGGGAAGACCGAGCCGTATGTGTGTTCTAACTCGAAAAACCAGTCAAAGTTATGACTTAACCCTTAAAGATTTAATTACATACTTATTAAGGCTTACCGACTTTTAGGAGACCCGGATATGTCAATTTAGCTCTGACTTGACCTAATCCAAACCCAAACTAGCATGGTCATGTAATGCGTCCAAAGACGTTCATGTAGACGTATAATTTAGATATATTTTGTAAGTTATTTTAATTATCCAAATAAGTATATTTTCTAAGTAAGCTATTTTATATATATCAATACTTTGATGTTAAATTGATATTTTATATTAGAATTATGAGAAATAATTTTCTTAAAATATTTCTATGGATTTTGGAATTTTAGGCTATATACATATATACTCGTATGTATGCCTATTAAATAAGTGAATATATAAGATATATATATATAATATACAGGAGTATACATAGTATATAAGGGGAAAAGACAAAAAGGAAAAAAAAAAAACCTCACTGAAACCTCGCGAGATTTTCCTCGCGAGATATACAACTAGCCCAAAACCCGCACCTGTGCGATTGTCGCAGAAGTAGAACACATACATAGGGAGACGGAGAGAAAAACCTAACCCAATCTAACCCTAAATCCTCGTCGCTTGTCCTCCTACCCCTGACGACCGTCTCCTACGTCAGACCGTCGTCGTGGGGTCGTCGGAGTATCGCCCATGGCCAACCGTCGCGTTGTGCACAGGCAGCCTACTCAGCTCACTTCGTAGGTACGATTCTCCCTCACCTCGCCATCGATTTCCAACCCAATTAGTGTTTTGAAAACACAACCTATACCTTTTCCTCTCCATCAGAGACGATAAACTGTTCCAAAATAGTTGGACGATAAACTGTTCCAAAATAGTTTAGAAAACAGTCCCTGTACCCCTGTTTGAAGACTAGTTCTTGTCAATCTGTTAAAAATTTTCAAAAACTTTTTGAACAAAATTTTAGAAGACTTATAGGACTAAAAACCTATTTTTATTGTTTCTATTTTTATCCATTAAACGCGAAGTTATTTGCTTTCAAAAATCACGAAAAAACCCCCAAAAAACTGTTTTCAAAATTTAGAAAATTTTTGATGCGGCGTACGTCCCGAAAATTCGGGTGACTTCATCGTGAACCACTTGTATTGAAAGGTGCATACGGATGTTGCGGATGTGTGGTCTTTGACGGAACTCGAATTGGTTGCGTGTGTACGACGAATAGAGGCGTATCCGTCAAAAATTATCGTATCGACCTCTTTGAAAACTAGCCAATTACGTTGTGCACATTCATCATCTCGAGACGAACCTTGCACCAACAGGTTCGTGTCATTTTTTGTTGCTGTATGCCAAGTTTGGTACGATTCTGAGAAGGTCGACTGGATCGCTATTTTGGCAGGCCCGCGACCCGATCCAACGGACGAATTTGTGCACGACCGACCAAAATCCAACTTTGGAAATACCGTTGGGTTCATATTGTCGAATAGGACCCGTTGACATATAATTTGATGAATTTAGAGACCGTTGGTGTTGGCACATTTTTTAGTGCAAAGCTGGTCCAACGGCTGATACCGTTTTGACCAAAAATTATCGTTTTGCCCATATGTCCAGAATTGGACTTATGGGTAGGCTATCCTAGCTAATTTGACTATTATAAACACGTTAGTCATGTCTATTTTAGCATTCAGAGACTGTTGCTCGAGTTTTACTTTTGTGGTTTACTGAGTTGTTGGATTGTTGGTTCTACGCGCTACACCAGGCAAATACACCTTGCCAAACTTTGTACAGTTATTTACATGCATGCTTTTATTATTCTTTCTTGTTCGTATCTCCTTTTATTTTTCTATATTTGCTATCCTGCCATGATTTATTTCTATGTCTCTTATCTGTTATCACTTATTGTCATCATTAGTTATATTTTCACATATGACTTGGATAGCGTTATTTACTTAAGCGTTTTGACTTTACGTGACTTGATCTCGTATTCATGTTACCTTGACTTGACCCTCTACCGATACTAGGATTGACTACTTGACTACTCTCAACTCGGAAGACCTACGGCAGGGCTACGATAGAGACTCACTATAGTTTGGGAGTACCACGGCAGGGCTACTAGCTATAGGACCGGGAGTACCACGGTAGGGCTACGGTCATTTCGATTCATTGTAGTCATACATAGTATTATTTACATATGACATGTCATGATTTATAGAGTCTTCCATATGTTCTTCTTTCTTGATCTAGAAGTTTTTTTCTGTTTCCCTTGCATGTTATTTACTGTACAGTAGGCATGCATATTATGTGTCTTGCTAGTCCCCTGAGGACCTGGTGATCTCTCCAGGTATTAGATGAAGGTATGATACGTTGATGAAGGATGGTTGATACACCAAATCTGTAGGTATATTTAGTTGATGTTTTTATCTTTCTCTTTCGTATTTAGATTTTGTCATAAATTTGATTCTCGCTTGTAGCCTAGTCTTTTAGAAGCTTAAATTTTCTTCTAGCTTGTTCATGATAAATGTGTTATTGGAAATCCACTCTAACATATTTATCCATTCTAGAATCAGTGTATTATGGTCTGATCAGCCTTACTGCACTTGATTCGTTATTGTCACCGATATTTAGTGGATTGAGATGTAGTTGATTCTAGAACAACGAGACAACTGTACGTATTCGAGCTGGACTGGAGTCCTCTCGATGCGTAGCTGGCATCTATACGTATCCTAGTCCTACGCATTTTGGAACTGGAGCGTCACATATTTTTTTTGGTGGCCCATGCAGGTCGAATTAGCTGTTTCGGTTACGTTACTGTACCGAGCGGGCCTGCGAATATGATTAAACCCTTAGAAATCTCAATCCACAACCGTCTTGGCAATTCTTTTAGAAATTCTCTACCGTCCTTGAACTTCGTATTTGCTCTCGACTATTCTTCATTTGCTTTCTCATACCATTGTTTCTCGTCCCTTCCTATTTCAGAGTGACAAATGGTTGTGCTTTATAGAATTTTTCAAAATTTTTTAAGTTATAGTATAAGTTAGTTTGCTTATCGTATTTTGATTGCTTGGTAGATAGTAGGGGTTAGAGATACCATATGCCATAGATATCTAGTGGTATGAATTTTTGTAACTAGTATGCGAGGGTTATAAAATTTTAGGACCTCATGTGTTTGATGGGTTAGTGTGACCATAGGTGGGTAGACGTCCTCGGTATAAAAATAAATATATGATCATACTAGGTTATGCTCTTGCGGTAGTCACTTGACAAAGAATCGAATGGTAGTTTTAGTGTAGAGATTGACCCTCTATAATAAGAACCTAAACATAGGCTAACCCAACCCATCATCTATAATAAGAACCTAAACATAGGCTAACCCAACCCATATACTATTATGCTCTATCAGTTGTATAGTTAGTTAGACAGAATGGTAGGTACCACTTAGCTTGGTTATGTAAAAGGGAGACTTATATAGTGGTGATAATAATATGGTTATGAGGACAAGCCTTCAACAAGATCATTGCAAGACACCCAGTACCAAGAAGAGTGACTAGAGATAACCATCGATAGTTTTACGATAAAAAGTGTGCAAAACCAAATTGTTTATGATTGATTATTACTTGAGTTGTTAGGAGACACCGTAGTGACCTAGCGTATCCCTTGAACTATTCCTAGTTACACTAGCGCGGTTCTTCGTTAGTAAGCCTTATTTTAATTTCGAGGACAAAATTCTTTTAAGGTGGGTAGATTGTAAGGACGCTGATTTTTGGGGATTTTTTTTATTTTATTCATCTATTTTATACGATTAGATGATGGTATATTTATTAAATTATATTTTAGTATTAATTATGATATAGGTGTATTTTCTGTGGCTTTGATTTTTGGAGCACAAGAAGTATCAATCTATAGAAACAACCTTCGGGAGTTTTGAAGTAGACGAGCCCACCTTGTAACTCCCTAAACCAATTTTTGGTGAATTTTATATTTTTCTAGATTTTTAGTTGGAATTATTATATTTTTCCATGTATGAGATTAGCTTCTTCACAAAACTATTTTTATTAATAACTAATCCTGTTCAACTATTTACTAAACTTTATTAAAGATTAATTGATGTCATTAGTTATGGTTTTGTTTTAACTTGATCGTAGTTAATTAACTGTTTCAACTGTGATTAAAATAGTTATGTCTTAATTAAACTTTTATATTTTATTTACTATTATTAACCTGGTAATGGTTACTAATTAATTATATTCAAGTTTACTTAATCCATTATCTACTGATGATGGCAAGATTTTCATAATTAAGGTTTCAGTTTATATTTAACAAGGACTAGTGTAGAGTATTATTTAGTTATTGTTAGTAATCATTTTTTATTAATTATAGTTAGTTAGTAATTAACCGAATCAGTTTTAAATCTGTTACAATGCTTATATTGTGCCCCCAGATCTACACCAATTTACCACACTGTCGTTACCACTATCCTAACATGGAGAACACCCCCAGATCTACACTAATTCACCACATTGCCACTATCCTAATTAGGAAATACAGTATTTTATTATAAATAGTTGCACAAATTCTAATACAGTCACTGATACATCACTGACACAATAGTCTCACTTTCTCTCTCTACTCACTTTCCCTCTCCTCTCTGGCCGACCCCGGTCGAGCACCACCACCACCATCATCATCAGAGTTCACACCACCATCACCACCACCACAGACGGAGCCACATCGCCGTGGTCGACTCCATCAACGCCGATCAGAGCCTCGTCGACTGGAGACTTCATTTTTGATTTGAGCGCCGTCGCTTCAAGCTCCGTGCAAAAACCTCAGAGTTTGAGCTACTCCTTCGAAGATCGAGAAACCACACCACCAGCTCGTGGATCGAGCCACCGCCTCTTCGTGGAGCATGCCGTCCCTCGAGCAGAGCAGACACCTTGGGAACGACGTCAGAGCCTCGCCGATCGAGCTCGCCACCGTGCCCGTTCCCTCGATCATAGTGCTGCCCTTCGGATCTCGTGGAGCCACCTCGACTGCAGAGCAGCCACTGAGGACCGCACCATCCCTCGATCTGCGAGCCGACCTTCGAGGATCGAGGAGTCACCGGGCTAGCTCCGACGTCCTGACCGCCTCGTCGTCGAACGACGACGTCATCTCGAGCGTGGATCGACGGATCTTCGCTGCACCACCGGAGGAGCCGTGGATCGACGTCCCCATCAGGCTGAGTAAGTTCCCTCTCGATCTCTCGAAACCCCTTAATTTGTGTTCATTTTCTTCTGGTTCTTGCTTTTTTAGGGTTAGGGTTTGGCATTTGGGGAAATTTTAGAGTTATGGTCGAGCTTGGGAAGGAAGATGAGGATGATTAGGAGGTTAGGGTTTCCTAGCTATGGGAGGAAGAAGATATTAGGGCTTAGGGTTCCTGGAGGATTGTGGAAGAAGACGAATAGGAGGGGGAATGGTTCTTTTGTGTCGGCTGTAAGAAATGAGAGGAAGAGAGAGAGAAAGAGTGTTGAGAGTTATATGGTTAGGGTTATTGATGGGCCGGGTAGGGGCTGAAGCAGAATGGGCTGGTAGTGTAGGGTGTATTAGTGTTGAGTTTTAGTTATTGAATTAAAATTTTACAACAGTAAGCAGTTGGGCCTGGGCCAATTGAGGTCGGGCCAGTAGGAAAAGCATAAGAAAATATGAGTTGAGTTCCGGCTTGGACTTGAGCCAGTGTAGGAAGAAAAAGAGGAATTAGACTGGGTTGGCCAGTTGGGCTGAGCAATAGGTTGGGCTTGACAGGGAATATAAGGCTGATTTTATTAGTTTTGTTTAATTCCTATCAACTAGTATAGTAATAATATATAATTATTACTGTTATATGATTAGGCTTTATTCTTCTTATCATTGATAAAATTTTACTAAAATTTCTAAATAAGAATAAAGGTGTCATAGGCCTTGGTTGAGCTATTTGATAGGCTTGGGCTTAGGATTGTTTTGATCTGGACTGTAGGTTTGACTGGTTTTTATATTAATTTATATAGTTTTAGTATTTTCATTATTATCATAATTAGGATTGGTAGTATTCTTGGTAGAAACATTTTTTAATAAATATTGCCAAGATTTTATATAGTTAAATATAGTTAAAGCTATTTTGCTAATTAAAATGTTTAAAATTTAACTAGTATTAATTTGCTATAAATATTATTCTGGTATTTAGAATTATGGAGCTATAGACTCTTTACTAAACTACAAATATTTTACTACTAATATGCACATTTTTGCTATGAAGATTAGTTTTGCTAAATGGTTTTATAAAAGCTTATTAGTATTAGTTGCTAGCATTCAATAAATTTTGTGAGTGTTAATTTTAACTAACAAAATATGTTCTAAATGTTCTTTAACAAATGATTTTGAATAAAATACAGTTTAAAGTATTTTACTAGTATTTATTTTGACTAAGTTAGATTATATATCTTTCTAAAATATTGTTATTTGGTATATGATATTGATATTTTATAACCTAACAAACTTGTACCAAATATCAGGTGACATTCATTCATGCAGTACTACTCCCGTGCTTCCAGAGCGAGGCAAGTACACCGACTCGAGCTTTTACTTTGTTTCTGTCTTACATTCATGTGCCATGTTCTCATATCGGACACGTGATACACACGATTGCATCGTTCTTGTTCATCATTGCATTGTGAGTCATTGTTATTGCGGGATTGGGGGAAATATTAACTAGTGTGTGACCACACCCAACCTAGGTATTGTGAATAGCTTAATCGTACACCTCACGTACGATTAAGCATAACCTTGTAGAATTGATTGATTGTGGATTGTGGTCCTTAGCCGGTCACACATTAGGATAATATTTTAAAAGGTTACACTTGCATTGATTGTCATGTTCATTGTCTTGTTCATTGATTGTCGTGTTCATTGCCTTTGCATATTGATTGTCGTGTCCATTGTCTTCAGTTTTGCATCCCATTTCTGGTACCATAGTTTTATTTTCAGTTCTCTTATTCTGGTTTCACCTTGTATTCTGTATTTCAGATTACATTATATATTGTTTCTTGTCGGGGTTGTGCTTTGCTTTTTTCCTGACAGGATACGTTGCAGGTGAGCTTGAGGCCATTGAGCATTGGTACATCATGGAGATTACAGGATTTATTTCACTTATTTTTCTGGAGATTATATTTTATGATTTTATTATTGTATTTTATTTTATCGGATGTAGCTCCTCGTCCCAAAAATTTTGAAATATTTTTATTTATTATTTAATTAATTTAAATGAAGATTTTTAGAATGTTATAAATAATTGTCACGACCCGTACTCAGTGTAGGGGCACGCGAAGTGGGTACGTCCAGCCTACGCCGCAGTATCGGCGGTAGAACGCTGTCCTAGGTCACAACATCTAACACAACATAAGTAAAACTGCACAAGATTTACTCTTCGTACGGAGGACAAATAGAAGGGGCATCTCAATCACAATCTAAGGTAGAAATAGCACGATATTATAGATATGAAAATCTCAAAGAAAGTACAAACAGAAAGGGAAATAAGTCTAAGTGCCTATACGACACAATGACAACAATAAAACATAATACATCTCAAGTCTCAAGGACAACAATAAGTAAGTTAAAGCCTAACTAAACTAGTCTAGGCAGTAGGGGTGATGTCGTCAGCTAGAGCTGGGTCCTTCTGAGAGTCCATTTCGCAAGTGTCGTCTAGGGATGCTCTATAGTACATAGGACAGAAATCCTCGGCGTCATCTGTAATATTTTCAACAGGTCCAGTCAGGACAGGAACGAGCACAATACATCTCATGAAATTCATATCATGGTAGGAATGTAAAACATGCAAGAGAGTAAGATACATGAACTGTAAGAAGATGTACACGAAAACAAGAAAGATATTTGTAACCTGAAAATATATACATGATAAGTAAGAACTATAAGTGACTAGTGATTCAGAGCACAAGACGGTTATGTAAACGGCACGATGTTGCACACGAGTAATCTACAGAGGTTCACACGATTTAGATTGATCACATAACCACTTCTACTCCCCGTCCCCAATCAATACACAAGGATCCAGTCAAGTTATGTTATTATACACGAAGTATAGTTGTACACGATGATCATGTGGGCACATGAAAGTACACGATTTTACACGATTTGCATACGAATAACACGAACACAAGGAGTACACGATGCCTATGATGTTGGCCCATTGGTCATGGTCAAACCTGATTTTAATAAGTGAACAAACTCTGTCTCGATATACGAATCAATTCAGATGTTTACTTACGACGTTTTGGACACTGATCAAAGATGGATATCTACTCAGTTCAAGACCGAAGCTGTTTGCCACTCAAGATTGTATTTCGTTAAAGCAATGTAATTTTTCATTTTTATTGAGTCTAGGAATACATTATACACCAAGTCGTACTGGCAAATAGGCTATCCAAAAATGTTTTTCAAAACAGACCTATCTTTCTAAAATGACCTATGTTTTTGAAAAATATCTGTTTTATAAAAAGCTTCTGAAGGATTTTCAAAAAGCTAAAAATTATTTTTCATAAAATCAACTGACCAAACCCTGACAGAACTCGGCCAGAGTTCGGCCAAGTTGAACGTTATGTGAACGTTTGATTTTGAATTTGGTCTCCCTTCAGTTGTGGTTTGTTACAAAGAGTTCTGTCCGAATTCTGCCCAAATTCTGTCAGAGTTCTGCCTTTAGAAAAACTATAAATAGAGAAGGATTTCGATCATTTCAACACACCAATTCACTTTCATCTCTTCTCTTCTAAAGCTTACATTTTCTTCCAAAGAGTTCTAAAAAGCTTCCATTTTTAAATCCTAAGCCAGTTACAATCCTCTAGTCGATTTGTCAGTACAGTACGGTCTAGAAGTTTCAGAGCGATTGTAATCAGAGGCTTGATTGAAGATTGACTCTTCACAATTGAAGTTGGTCGAGTTTTTCGTATCAAATCTCGCGTCTGTAGAAGTTGCAAGGACTTCGTATGAAAACTTGCGAGATTTTCCAATAGTGGATTCAATTGGAAGCTAGAGTTCTTCCGACTGGACTAGTCCTCACAAGAGGGAAACCAGTATAAATCTCTATGTTTGCGTTTGCTTCTGATCACTCTTTTCATTACTATTATTTATTTTTGTGATTATTATTATATCTGTGATCTAACTGCTAACGAGTTTTTAATTAGCAATATTCCGCTGCCTACTCTATTCACCCCCTCTAGAGTATTCTGCTTTACGATTTCATTCCTACAATTGGTATCAGAGCCGGTTATACAGGTAAAACAAGGTAGAATTGTAGCTATATTCAGTTACTTTTTCAATTGTTATATAGATCACAGAATTACACATGACAACTGTAAAATTCACAAGTGAAGGCCAAGCCACAAACAGACCTCCACTGTTTGACGGCACAAACTACACTTATTGGAAAAAATGTCTGAGCTTCTTTCTAAATCTCTTAATTTTGACTTATGGTCTGTAGTTATTGATGGCTACAAAAAGCCTCCTCGTATTAATGTTGATGGAGTTTTAGTTGAAAAACCCCATGACAAATATTCAGAGGATGAAAAAAAGGCCAGTCTTGACGCACGTGCTATTAATGCTTTATTTTATGCTTTAGACAGAACTGAATTCAACAGAGTGTCTACCTGCACAACATCAAATGAAGTGTGAAAACTTCTCGAAGTAACCCACGAAGGAACAACACAAGTCAAGGAGTCAAATATCAGCAGACTTACTCAGCAGTACGAGGCGTTCAAATTGAAGCCTAGTGAATCAGTCACTCAGATGTTTACGAGATTCCTGGATATTGTAAATCCTTTGTCTTCACTAGGCAAGGAATATAGTAACCATGAGAAGATTCGCAAATTTCTGCGAGCTCTCACAAATAACTGGATTCCAAAGGCTACAACAATCATTGAAGGAAACGACCTCTCAACAATGTCTCTGGAAACACTCATGGGTAAGCTACTCACTCACGAGTTAGAACTTCAAGACTTTGAAGATGCTACACCAAAGGAGAAGTCAGAGAAGTCGATCACTCTCAAAGCTCAACATAGAAGAACTGTCGAAGATGATTCTGACGACAGCGACTCTGACTCTGAAGATCAAGCTCTTCTAGTAAGAAAATTCAAGAAGTTTATGAGATTTAACAGAAGAACAAAAGATAGCAACAACAAAAACAACGAGAAAGATCCTATTTGCTACGGATGCAAGAAGAAAGGACACATGAAGAAAGATTGTCGAACAACATCATCATCAACAAAAAAAAGCAGCAAATATGACAAAGGCTACCTGAAGAAGTCTACATCAAGGAAGTACGCCAACACAAGCATATGGCATGAAAGTGAAGCCAGCGATTCAGAAGACGAACAATCAGATGACGCTGAAAATGTATGCTTGATGGCTTGCGATCAGGTAATCACTAATCCTCTTTTTGATTCTTATGATGATTTCACCTTTGAGCAACTAGGAGAGGCTTTCAGTGACATGTTAAATGATTACAGGAAACTGCATAGTAAATATGAAACCTCTAAGAAGGTACTCAAAGAGTACAAAGGTGAAATAGGAAGACTTACCGACCAACTAGATCATGTTAGAAATAATGACTCTTCAATTGAGTCTGGTGAGCTTTCATCTATAAAGTTGTTGTTACACGAGACTATTAAGTTATCCGAAGAAAAAGACCAAACTATCATCCAGCTAAAGGAAGACCTATCTAAGGAGAAAAAGAGTCTCCAGTGTGCACAAGTCAGAATAGAAACACTTACATCTGACTACACTAAATTATATGCCACTTCCAAAAAGTTGAAAATTAGTTTAGAAAAACGGCCTGAAGTTGCTGCTTCCTATTCTAACACATGTCAATTACCGAATCATTGGAACAAGCCCAAACCAAACACTGTCAGACCAAAATATACCAAGCCTATGCCCAAGAAGACTAATAGGCATGCATTCTTCTATACTAAAAAACCAAAACCTACCAATCATGCACCTCACACAACTTTTAACACTCAACATACAAAATGTTATTATTGTGGCCTCATTGGTCATATATCCTCTGCATGTAGAATTAGAAAGTTAGTAGATTTAAATGTTTATGCGTGGATACCAAAAAATAACCAGTCTGGACCCTACAAGAAATGGGTACCAAGAGTTTCATCTACAAATTATTTTGTAGGTGAAACGTCCTTCACATGCTAGGAGCAAATGGATCCTCGACAGCGGTTGCTCACGGCACATGACCGGTGATGCTTCATTATTCGTAACACTGTCAAAGAAGAATAAAGAAGAATACGTATCCTTCGGTAATAATTTAAGAGGGTACATAATCGGTATCGGTGACATTGAAGATGCTAACAAAGCAGGTAGATGTTTGATGGCCAAAAGCATTGAGAGTCAACTATGGCATATGAGACTCGGTCATGCAAACATGGATACAATTTCAAGACTATCTACAAAGAAGTTGGTACGCGGCTTACCGGACATATCTTTCAAAAAGGATACGGTATGTAGTGAATGTGAAAAGAAAAAAGCTATACTATCCGCCTTTAAATCCAAGATGCATATGGACTTATTTGAACCAAGTAGAATTGCTAGCCTAGGTGGTAAGTTATATGCATTTGTCATTGTAGATGATTTCTCTAGATATACATGGGTATATTTTCTTGTACGCAAGAACGATGCATTATCATAATTCGCCACCTTTTGCAAGAAAGTACAAAATGAAAAAGGGTTCATGATTACTCGCATTCGTAGTGATCATGGCGGTGAATTTGAGAATGCAGAATTCAAGTAATTTTATGACACACACGGTTATTTGCATGAATTCTCTTGCCCTAGGACTCCATAACAAAATGGAGTTGTGGAACGTAAGAACATGACTCTATCTGAAATGTCTAGAGTAATATTAAACCAGTTTAGTCTACCTAGATACTTTTGGGCAGCAGTTGTCAATACAGCGTGCTATATTCTCAATAGGGTTCTAATTCGACCTATATCGAAGACGACTTCCTATGAACTATGGTTTGATAGAACACCCACTGTTTCTTATTTCAAGATTTTTGGTTGTAAATGCTTTATTCTTAATACTAAAGACAATTTGAGTAAATTTGATGAAAAGGCCGATAAAGGTATATTTTTAGGTTATACATCAAAGAGCAAAAGATACAGAGTCTTCAACAAAAGAACCATGATCATCGAAGAATCAATCAATGTCAAGTTTGATGAGCTAAATCAACACTTAGACGATGACGATAATGAAGACGTAATCACACCAAGTACAGCTACTGCAAAACCTTCACACAAAGATGCAGAACCTTCACACCAAGCACCAGCTGAGTCTTCAAACAAAGAAGTCGGAACTAGCAATCCTGAGGATACGCCAAAAGAGATGAGATTCTTGGCAGATCATCTAAAGGACTTGGTAATTGGTGATATTACCAAAGGTGTAAGTACTCGTTCCTCTAGTAAAGATATAGCTTCTTGTGTTGCTTTTATTTCACAGCTTGAACCCAAAAATATTGAAGAAGCATGTAGTGATAATTTTTGGTTAGATGCTATGCAAGAGGAATTAAACCAATTCGAACGGAATCAAGTTTGGGAACTTGTTCCCAAGCCCATTGATCATCCGGTCATTGGCACCCGTTGGGTATTCCGAAACAAACTGAACGAGAATGGTTTAGTGACTCATAATAAGGCTTGACTCGTAGCTCAAGGATACAATCAAAAAGAAGGTATCGACTACGATGAGACTTATGCCCCAGTTGCGCGATTAGAATCCATTCACATGTTATGTGCATTTGCATGTTTTTATAATTTCAAGTTATTTTAAATGGATGTCAAAAGCGCATTTTTGAATAGTTTTATAAAAGAAGAAGTTTATGTAGATCAACCTCCCGGTTTTACTGATTTCAAAAATCCTGATTATATTTTTAAGTTGAAGAAAGCCTTATACGGTTTGAAACAAGCCCCTCGTGCTTGGTACGATTGTTTAAGCTCTTTTCTACTTGATAACAGTTTTTTAAAGGGAAAGATTGATACTACATTATTTACAAAATCTTTGAATAACAACATTCTTTTGATTCAAGTCTATGTAGATGATATTATTTTTGGATCTACTGATGAATCTCTTTGTCAAATTTTTTTAAAGTGTATGCAGAATCAGTTTGAGATGAGCATGATGGGAGAGCTGAAATTCTTTCTCGGACTGCAAATCAAACAAACCAACAATGGGATGTTCATAAATCAAGCAAAGTACACAAAGGATATATTAAAGAAGTTCGACCTGGAAGCAGTCAAGCCACTTAGCACTCCAATGGCAACTTCAACCAAGCTTGATATTGATGAACAAGGCAAACCTGTCGACATACGTAAGTATCGAGGTATGATCGGTAGCTTATTATATTTAACTGCTAGTCGACCAGACATTATGTTTAGTGTTTGCTTGTGTGCACGTTTTCAAGCCAATCCTAAGGAATCACATTTGTGTACAGTTAAGCGTATCTTCCGATACCTTAAAGGCACTTCTTCTGTCGGCTTATGGTATCCCAAAGCTACGTCATTTGACCTAACCGGTTATTCTGATGCTAATTTTGTCGGATGCAAAGTAGATAGAAAAAGTACCAGCGGTACATGTCATTTCCTAGGAAAAGCTCTAGATTCTTGGTTTAGCAAAAAGTAAAATTCTGTCGCATTATCAACAACCGAGGCTGAATATATCGTCGCAGGACGTTGTTGTGCACAAATTTTGTGGATGAAGTAAACTTTAGAAGACTATGGATTGGATTTTACACACATACCCATTTTCTGTGATAACACTAGTTCTATTAATTTGACTAAGAATCCAGTATGTCACTCTCGTACCAAACATATCGAGATTCGACATCACTTTCTCAGAGATCATCAACAAAATGGAGATATAGACCTTGTATACATAGACACACAGAATTAATTAGCTGACATACTCACAAAACCTCTAGCGGAAGATCGTTTCAATTATTTACGTCGAGAATTAGGAATTTTAGATATCAATAATATTAATTAATTTTATTAATTAATTTATTCAATACTCAATAACTGTTTTCGAGATAAGCCTAAAAGGAGTCTGTCTGTCACCACGACTACGGTCGAAGCGAAGCGGTATTTAAGAGTTCTCCGGTGAACCTCCGTTAGCTGGGACAGTACTCCTACAGCTAACACTACACCAAAACAGACGATTGTCAACGGTTATTACCGTGACAAATAATTTTTGTAACGGTAATAACCGTGACGAATTGACCGTGACTAATTTTTGTAACGGTTATTGTCACGGTAATAACCGTTACAAAATTTACCTTCGTAACGGTAATAACCGTTACAAAAATGGACTGTTCCGTTACTACTTTGCTACTTTTGTAACGGTTATAAACGTTACAAAATTTATTTTTTGGGAAAAAAATATAATTTGAATATATTTTTCATGCACATGCATTCAACCACCTTCCCAATAACATATAATTAAACCACATTCCAATTAACATTATAAGTTCAACAATATATAAGTTTAACAACAAAATTTAAATTCAACAAAAGATGAGTTTACATGCACAACAAAAATCCATATAAGTTTAATAGCATAAAATATTTAAGTTCCATGAATAGACATTTCACAAAAAGTCGAGGGTAGCCAGCCACTATAAAGTACATTTCTCACAAACGTCCAATATTTCAAACATAATTAGAACATGATAACTATGTTGATAATTTATTAGTGCTTGCTGCTGTAACATGGACTGACATTGGACTTGGAGTTGTTAGAGATGGGTTCAACACTGGTGGACTTGGGGATATTTGATTTGAGCTTCTTCTTCAGTTCAGACAAGAGTACTTGGTTCTCCTAGTTCAGCAGCTGAGCCTTCTTCCTCGGCCTGTTCTCCTTAATATGTAGCAATTTTGGAGGTAGAGCTTTGAATTCAGCTTTTCCATGATTCTTGCAAACTTAATTGGTACCTTACTGATCTTCAGTAATTACATATACATTACATAACTAAATGTTCCTCTAATCACTTCTCACTAATTAGTTAAGATCAAATCTTTTGGCATGTAATATAGAGTTTCTCTCCCCATACATATGTTACTACTTCTTAAATCTACTAACCTATAGACATCCTTCTATCATAGAGCCCATCGTTCAACTTTGGATCACACGAATATGATAGGAACTTCCCCAGTTCATAAACCTTTGCAGATTGGATGGTTCAAAAATAACCAATCAGCAAATTTGAAACTTGGTCTTGATTATTTTCCAGATAAACCATGTTTACTCTGTCATGTACTAGGCGAACTCCTTTTCTTAACATCATATGGATTAGGCTCTACCAAATCTGGTTCTAATTAATTTATTACTCTAACTTGAAATAAATTTGTCACGCCCCAGAACCAGAATACTAGAGAGCGGGGGAATGACTCAGCCAGCTACGTATTACGGGGGGTAGATGAATACCGTATAATACGATCAATGCTGTCTAAAAGACGAGGGGGTGCATACTACATGAAAGTCTCACTATGGTCATTTCACATCTATTGTCTCAATCATTCAAATAAGAAACAGAAATAGAGAACATGTAAGATAAAGCAGTAAGGCATCCCATACGCTCAGTCAAAATGTTCTTGATATCTGGCTTTACAAAACATAGCCAGATGATGTAGCAAAGTGTACACAATTGTTATCAGCTGCAGTCTGACTTAATTACAATTATGTAAAAGTAAGTACAAGACAATCCGACTAACATGTCGGTGCTAAACGGCAAGGTATTAAGTAAATAACAAAACGAGTGGGGAAGTAAGTAACCCACTCGAGTCCTCCTGCGATCATCCCTCTAGTATTGACCATCTTGGAGGTGGAAGTAAGCTGAGTCCTCAGGAACCGGCTCTAAATCTGGCCATACAAAACCAGAGAGGTTAGACCTCTAATAGCAAGTACCACAAGGAAGCACGATATGAGGAATTAAAACCAGTAATAAGAGAATATGATAAGTAGATCTCTGCTTGCCACTGGGATTCACATAACATCATGACACTTCGAACCAACCTCCCAACCAAACAAGGACAGAAGTTGGCCCGTCATGCCCAGACATTCTGATCATCTCAGTTAGGTAACAGAGTAGGTACAGAACACAAACAAATCAATTTAAACGGCCATGCAACTACTACGGCTTGCTACTGTGAGTTCCAAGTTATCCTGGGATTATGCAATAAGGATTCCTCAGTTCTTACTATGTGCAAGCAAGGCTAGTTTACCCAGTCAATCAATTGCGCTAATCATAAATTAGACGAGTCCCAGCGGGACGCCCGTCATCATTATACAATATACAATAGATAATATAACCAGATACCGCTCCCTACTCGTGTGATAGATTTGCAGTATCCGTAGGGACCAACCGGCCTGTCGGGCACTACTAGTCCCAAGAGGGCTGCCATGTAAGAACTCGGGAATCCATTCTCTCCATGCAATTATTATTTTATTTAACTTAATAGTCTCTACGTTGAGTGAAATCCCATGCCGTGGATCATGGTCATTCAGAATAAGTACTTTCGTACGGGGTACGATATGCACAACTCTACAACGATGCCCATGCGGTTAGGTTGTAGGTCTTACATAGCGTAATGCAACAATCTAAACTAACCACGGAATAATCATGCCTTGACCATAAAGTACACATGCTTCTTTTGTAGAAAATAAATAAATAAATTGAAGCCTGCATGTGTGCCTGTATGTCAATATTCGGGATCGGCCAATCGATTATAATAGTTCATAGTTAATATGAACGTGTCTCATTCATTCAATTTAATAAGACGACTAGCCAGTCTCTTAGTTCCAACTAGGAACGCATGATCAATTATTAGTCAAGTAACAGTCGGGGTCAATTCGTGACAAGGCATAAAAGTCCAATTAGTATTAAGCATGGTCGAGTCTATAACTAGCATAAAATTGTTGGGAACATATTCTTGAAGCCAAAGAAAAGATCTACAACTTTCATGTTGGGAGTTGGAAGAAATTCTAGCCACAATTCAGTCAATTAGGACATATAACAGTCAGAAACAACCAAAATAGGCGTTATGCAGCCTATTCTGCGACATGCATGCGGACCAACTGTGACATGCGGCCTATGCGGCCCAACCGCGGCACCATATGCGGCTCAACTGCGACATGCGCCTCATGCGGCTCATGTGCGACACCATATGCGGCACAACTGCGACATGCAGCTCATGCGGCCCAACTGCGACACCATATGCGGCTACTGCGACATGCGTCTCATGCAACATGTGCCTACTGCGACATACGCCTCATGCGGCTCATTCGCGACACCATATGCGGCTACTGCGACATGCGCCTCATACAACATGCACCTCATGCAACATGCGCCTACTGCGACATGCGCCTCTTGCGGCTCATTCGCGACACCATATGCGGCTACTGCGACATGCGCCTCATGCAACATGTGCCTCATGCAACATGCACCTACTACGATATGTGCCTCATACGGCTCATTCGCGACACTATATGCGGCTACTGCGACATGCGCCTCATGCAATATGCGCCTACTGCGACATGCGCCTCATGCGGCTCATTCGCGACACCATATGCGGCTACTGCGACATGCGCCTCATACAACATGCGCCTCATGCAACATGCGCCTACTACGACATGCGCCTCATTCGCGACACCATATGCGGCTACTGCGACATGCGCCTCATGCAACAGATGAATATAGAAACGAACAAAAATACATTTTGCCATAACTTCCACAAAATAAATCAAAATCTAACTTTTCAAAAGCCAAAATTTAGTAGAATTAAATTCTCTACAACATGGAACCACTTATTTTCGAAAACAACAATGTTTGATAGATCAAAATCCTAAAATTCATATGAAAACCCAAAACTATGAAAACCAAAACTTAAAGCTTAGATCTATACCCAACCATCCATGGAAATCAAGAACTTTAAGACCTAAACTAGTAGAGGAAGAGAAGATGAACAACATAGATTAAAAATAAATGAGGATGCATGAAATCCCTCATGGTGTGCAAGATGTACTTGCCTCTCACAAGTGGGTTAGGGTTTGGTGGGGAACTAAATGTGAATGAATGAAGAGAGAGAATGAAAGAAGAACTTTTATATCAAGGTCAAGTGGATCTCCACCATTCATTCTCTCCACCAAATCCAAGCCATCCATTCCTTTCCATGTTGAACCAAACCACACCAAGTTGGTTTACCATGAACCAAAATGAACCAAGAGCCAAGAAAAAGCAGAAAATAAAATACAGAAAAATTAATAAGCGCGAAATTAAAGAATTTAAATACAGAACAAATGTATGATAAATATTGAATAAATACATTCAAGAAGTACTCGTATAAAATACTTATTCTGGGAACGGGGAGTGACATCTCTACCCTCCTTAGAAAAATTCCGTCCTCGGAATTTCCGATCCAAGTAGGAAAGAAATGTCAGAGCTAGACTAATCTAAGTACAAGTAATTTGAGTAAGTAGCTATTCTACAATGTGAAATAGCAAGTAATATATCTATATTTAACAATTTACGACATCAAACAATTCTACTCATAAGGTGGCAAGCATGAGGAGTTAAAACAATCAAGGTATACAGAGAGAGAGAGAGATATACCTTGTGAGTCAAACAGGTGCGGATACCGTGATCGGATATCATCCTCACATTTCCACGTTGACTCTCCTAATGAGTGATGACCCCAAGCAACCCGGACAAGGCTAATTGTTCGGTTCTTGAGTATCTTCTCTCTTCGATCCAAAATGGACACCGGCTGCTCCTCGTAAGACAAGTTGGTACCAACAACCAACTCAGAATGATCAAGGATGTGGCCGGGGTCCGATACATATCTTTGCAGCTGAGATACATTAAATACGTCATGCACCTCTCGTAACGAAGGTGGAAGGGACAGACGATAAGCAACATCGCCTACCCTATCAAGGATAATAAATGGTCCTACGTATCTCGGACTCAACTTCCCGCGAACGCCAAATCTAATGACCCCACGGGTAGGTGAGATCCACAAGAACACGTGGTCCCCAACAGAAATCTCTAGCGGCCTACGATGCTGGTCCGCCCAATGACGATGTCGATCCTGCGCAACTCGAAGTCGCTCTCTAATTCCCTTAACCAATTCAACTGTCTGAACAATTATTTCCGGGCCTAACATCTTCCTCTCCCCGATATCATCCTATGCTAGTGGCGACCTACACTTCTTACCATATAGTGCTTCAAATGGCGCAATCTGGATACTGGCTTGATAACTGTTGTTATAAGAAAACTCAACAAAGTACAGGTGGCTCTCCCAAGATCCTCCAAAATCTAGGGTGCAAGCTCGCAACATATCTTCTAGGGTCTGAATTGTTCTTTCTGATTGCCCGTCTGTCTGGGGATGGTAAGCCGTGCTAAATCTTAACTTGGTACCCAGACTATGATGTAAGCTCTTCCAAAAATGTGATGTAAAGCGGGTATCTCGGTCTGACACAATGCTGACGGGAACTCCATGCTGTCTGACTATCTGCTGCATATACAACTCTGCCAACTTTTCTGTAGATTGCCCTACTCTGAAAGAAAGAAAGTGTGCCACCTTTGTAAGCCAATCTACTATCACCCAAATAGCATCTTTACTACTTGGTGATCTCGGTAAACCGGTCACAAAGTCCATTGTGATGTGTTCCCACTTCTAATCCGAAATAGGAAGTGGTTGCAATAACCCAGCTGGCCTCTGCTGTTCTGCCTTCATTTGCTGACATACCAAGCAACGGGAAACAAATCTAGCTATCTCCCTCTTCATCCCGTTCCACCAGAAGTGCTGCTTGATATCTTGGTACATCTTGGTCCCTCCAGGGTATATAGAATACTGAGAACTGTGAGCTTCTGTCATAACCTCCTGTCTGATATCTCCACTAGGCACACATAGGCGTAATCCAAACCTAAGCGTACCATCTTCATGAATTTGCATCTCCTTTTTGAGTCCTGACTCACATTCTGCCCTAAGCTTCTGAATCCTTGGGTCCTGTGCCTGAGCTGCCTTGATCCTGTCTACCAAGTCGGATTGAACTTGTAAACTTGTTAGAACTCCTACATCACTAGGAAGTATAACTTCGATGCCCATTTCTTGAAGGTCTTCTAAGATGTGCTTTTGTGTTGTCAACATAAATGTGCCGCCTCTCCTGCTAAGAGCGTCTGCTACCACATTAGCCTTGCCTGAATGATACTGAAGCTCCACGTCGTAATCCTTGATCAACTCCAACCATCTTCTCTGTCTTATGTTAAGCTCCTTCTGGGTACTAACATCTGGTGTTGCTGAGTAGCCATCATCCCTCTCATGATCTCCAGAAGGGCTGGTGTGTCCACATCCACAGGGGTAGGTAGAACTGTTGGTGGTGGTGGAACCTCCGGATACTGTGATCCAGCTGCTGCTTCCACTATTACTTCTTCTTGGATAGTCTCTTGAGTTAGTACCGGCCCTTGTTGCTGACCAACATGGTCAGGTTGTCCATGTTGCTCTTATTGTTGTTGTCCAGTCCTGACAGATGCGGACGAAGTGCCCCTAAGAAAAGGGACAAAAGAACAATCAAACGATCGGACATGAAAGATCAATGAAGTCAAAGGATACCGGAATGTCAAGATAGAGTCGAGAGTAACGAATCATGAGATCAAGGGGGAATATGTGTGATTGAGACATCCTATAAATTAAAACACCCCACAAGTCTGAAATCAGACCTGCATGGGCCACCACTAAAACCTTGTCACGCCCCAGAACCAGAATACTGGAGAGCGGAGGAATGACTCAGCCAGCTACGTATTACGGGGGGTAGATGAATACCGTATAATACGATCAATGCTGTCTAAAAGACAAGGGGTACATACTACATAAAAGTCTCACTATGGTCATTTCACATCTATTGTCTCAATCATTCAAATAAGAAACAGAAATAGAGAACATGTAAGATAAAGCAGTAAGGCGTCCCAAATGCTCAGTCAAAATATTCTTGATATCTGGCTTTACAAAACATAGCCAGATGATGTAGCAAAGTGTACACAATTGTTATCAGCTGCAGTCTGACTTAATTACAATTATGTAAAAGTAAGTACAAGACCATCCGACTAACATGTCAGTGCCAAACGGCAAGGTATTAAGTAAATAACAAAATGAGTGGGGAAGTATGAAACCCACTCGAGTCCTCCTGCGATCATCCCTCTAGTATTGACCATCTTGGAGGTGGAAGTAAGCTGAGTCCTCGGAAATCGGTTCTAAATCTGGCCATGCAAAACCAGAGAGGTTAGACCTCTAATAGCAAGTACCACAAGGAAGCACGATATGAGGAATTAAAACCAGTAATAAGAGAATATGATAAGTAGATCTCTGCTTGCCACTGGAATTCACATAACATCACGACACTTCGAACCAACCTCCCAACCAAACAAGGACAGAAGTTGGCCCGTCATGCCCTGACATTCTGATCATCTGAGTTAGGTAACAGAGTAGGTACAGCACACAAACAAATTAATTTAAACGGCCATGCAACTACTACGGCTTGCTACTGTGAGTTCCAAGTTATCCTGGGATTATGCAATAAGGATTCCACAGTTCTTACTATGTGCAAGCAAGGCTAGTTTACCCAGTCAATCAATTATGCCAATCATGAATTAGACGAGTCCCAGCGGGACGCCCGTCATCAATATACAATATACAATAGATAATATAACCAGATACCGCTTCATGCCTGTGTGGTAGATTTGCAGTATCTGTGGGGACCAACCGGCCTGTCGGGCACTACTAGTCCCGAGAGGGCTGCCATGTAAGAACTCGAGAATCCATTCTCTCCATGCAATCATTATTTTATTTAACTTAATAGTCTCTACGTTGAGTGAAATCCCATGCCGTGGATCATGGTCATTCAGAATGAGTACTTTCGTGCGGGGTACGATATGCACAACTCTACAACGATGCCCGTGTGGTTAGGTTGTAGGTCTTACATAGCGTAATGCAACAATCTAAACTAACTACGGAATAATCATGCCTTGACCATAAAGTACACATGCTTCTTTTGTAGAAAATAAATAAATAAATTGAAGCCTGCATGTGTGCCTATATGTCAATATTCGGGATCGGCCAATCGATTATAATAGTTCATAGTTAATATGAACGTGTCTCATTCATTTAATTTAATAAAACGACTAGCCAGTCTCTTAGTTCCAACTAGGAACGCATGATCAATTATTAGTCAAGTAACAGTCGGGGTCAATTCGTGATAAGGCATAAAAGTCCAATTAGTATTAAGCATGGTCGAGTCTATAACTAGCATAAAATTGTTGGAAACATATTCTTGAAGCCAAGGAAAAGATCTACAACTTTCATGTTGGGAGTTGGAAGAAATTCTAGCCATAATTCAGTCAATTAGGACATATAACAGTCAGAAACAACCAAAATAGGCGTTATGCGGCCTATTTTGCGACATACATGCGGACCAACTGCGACATGCGGCCTATGCGGCCCAACAGCGACACCATATGCGGCTCAACTGTGACAGGCGCCTCATACGGCTCATGCGCGACACCATATACGACTCAACTGCGACATGCAGCTCATGCGGCCCAACTGCGACACCATATGCGGTTACTGCGACACGCGCCTCATGCAACATGCGCCTACTGCGACATGCGCCTCATGCGGCTCATTCGCGACACCATATGCGGCTACTGCGACATGCGCCTCATGCAACATGCACCTCATACAACATGCGCCTACTGCGACATGCGCCTCATTCGCGACACCATATGCGGCTACTGCGACATACGCCTCATGCAACATGCGCCTCATGCAACATGCGCCTATTGCGACATGCGCCTCATGTGGCTCATTTGCGACACCATATGCGGCTACTGCGACATGCGCCTCATGCAACATGCGCCTACTGCGACATGTGCCTCATGCGGCTCATTTGCGACACCATATGCGGCTACTGCGACATGCGCCTCATGCAACATGTACCTCATGCAACATGCGCCTACTGCAACATGTGCCTCATGCGGCTCATTCGCGACACCATATGCAGCTACTGCGACATGCGCCTCATACAACAGATGAATATAGAAACGAACAAAAATACATTTTGCCATAACTTCCACAAAATAAATCGAAATCTAACTTTTCAAAAGCCAAACTTTAGTAGAATTAAATTCTCTACAACATGGAACTACTTATTTTCAAAAACAACAATGTTTGATAGATCAAAAGCCTAAAATTCATATGAAAACCCAAAACTATGAAAACCAAAACTTAAGCTTAGATCTACACCCAACCATCCATGGAAATCAAGAACTTCAAGACCTAAACTTGTAGAGGAAGAGAAGATGAACAACATGGATTAAAAATAAATGGGGATGCATGAAATCCCTCATGGTGTACAAGATGTACTTGCCTCTCACAAGTGGGTTAGGGTTTGGTGGGGAAGTAAATGTGAATGAATGAAGAGAGAGAATGAAAGAAGAACTTTTATATCAAGGTCAAGTGGATCTCCACCATTCATTCTCTCCACCAAATCCAAGCCATTCATTCCTTTTTTTAGCATATGAAGCAATCTATCTAGTAAAATAATGGCTCCTTGACTGGATGAAAAAGATTATCCTAGCTGAATTGATAAATCTAGAGAAAGGTTAAAAATACACATGCTTCAGGATTTGCAGCCTTAGGTTCCCTTAATGTGTCGATGAACTAATCCTTCATAATATCCAACAAACCAGAGTCAACGAAGATCCAGTCTGATTGAATTTGCATAACTCCACTTTCTTATCTATTTATGATAGAAATAAAAAGTCCACTTCTCCTAAATATCCCCTAACTTAGACACAAATCCAATTTTTCCCAATGAAGTTTCATCATATCCAATATCAGAGTTTTGAAACTCCGATATGAACCTACCTCATTTTCATCAAACTGAGTTCCCAAATTAGACCATAAGTTATTGCCCCACCTCTTTCAAGTAACATTCCCAATATGTTGCCAATATTGCTTTCCAAATTTCTACCGAATTATTTTCCACAAAAATTAAATTTAACTAGTAAACTAGAAAGCACTGATACTAAGAACATCGATGGGGTGTTTGTGTAGAAAATAAAAGTACACTAGGACACAAAAATTAATGCCTTGTTCCCATGTCTATATCGTCCCACCACTTGTACTTGATTTTCACGGAACATTTCCATATTGTTGCCTTTTTTACTTTTTCCAAATTCCTACCAAATATTTTCCAGAAGATTCATTATTTGACTAATAACCTATAAAGCACGGGCACTAAAATAGTGTATGTACAGAATGACACTCCAAAATAGCCAATCATTTTAAGAAAAAGAATTTGGAAAGAAGTACCATGTAACATAGCCAATAATATTAAGAAAAAGAATTTGGAGAGAACTATTTTTTCGAGATCGTTGGTGGGGGTGACGAGGATGCAGACCACCTTAGGAATTTTGACCTTGTTCTCCGGGTATGACTGTCAATCAAAAGAAAAAAAATTCAAAAATAACATCATTATATCCCAATTCTTTGGAATTTTGAAAAATGTTACCCTAGAAAATTGGAAAACCCTAAGTAGTGGCTTGCTACTAAAATACATAGATTTCGGCCTCGCATATGAGATTGACGGCGTTAACCTGTGCTTGGAAGCCGGTAAGGGAATGGTGGTGGTTAAAGAGAGAGAGAGAGAGACAAATGAAATCTAATGTTCATTAAAAAAACCCTAATTTGAGATGGATAGAATGCTGACCTCAAGAACCATAGCGGTAGGAAAGAGAGAGAAGAAAATTGAAGAATTTTAAGCTTTTCTAGGGCTTAGGGCTTTGGGATTCAGTTCTCTTAGTGGAAGAAGGAGGAGGGAAGGAAGAGAGATGGTGCAGGAAAAATTAGGACGTGGGAATAGGTTTTGGTGTTTTTATTATTATTTATATTATTAATAGTAATAAAATATGTAAAAAGTATTATTTTAGTAACGGTTATCTAATATTATCACGGTAATTACAGTTACAAATTTGTAACGGTAATAAACGTAATGAATATAAAAAATAATGTGTTACAAATTGCATAATTTGGTGTAGTATAATCTGAAACAGACGCTGAGTAAAGAATATTAATTTATAAAATAATATTAATTATATTATTTAAAATTTAAAATTACCAAACTTTGAATTAAATATTTGAAATAAATTGATGAAAAAGATGTGGCCCCACAAAATTTTTTTATATAGCCAGGAGAACCCTTGGCGAATTCGACGAGTTCGGTTCGAATTCGGCCAGAGTTTTACTGGGTATATATACATATCAGTCAGAACCTGAGGCCCCCATCTTCTTCATTCTTCCAAAACCACATCAACAGCAGCAGCAGCGCCCGAAAACCCTAGTTCTTCTCCACCTTCCTTCTTCCAATCTACGTGGAGAACTTCGTCCAAACTTTGGATTCATGCGGAGAATTGCGTTCTCTTCAGCATACCTGATTTTCAGAAGGTATAATTCCTTCTCTCCTCCACTTTCAAATTATTAGGGTTTCTAGAGTTTGGGATAGAATGCCTAAGGGATTCAATCCTTTCAAGAGAAAGAAGACCCATGCCAGTGAAGAGGCATTGTCTTCTGATCCGCATACGGATTCCCTCTTTTCTTCGATCCAATCGGATGATGGTGCATCGGATGAGTTTTATTTTAAAATTTCCGACCAAGCATTACTTTGGTATGCCGACTTTATTATGCATACTATATGTACCGGATCTCCGATCAAGTGGACTATATTTCCTGACCACCGTCCTTACTTTGAGGCATTAGGATTACATCACTTTGCTAGTTTACAATTCCCTATAGCTATTAATGCCATTAGACAATTTTACTGTAATTTTGTGTTAGACACTTTTACCGCGAGAACTCGTGTCGGAGGGATAGATATCGAGTTCAATGATGAATCGCTAGCGAAAATCCTTGGACTTCCAAACGAAGGTGCCCCGCTCGATGACATCACTGATTTCGATTTTCTCGATGGTATGACTCTGTTAGTTTCAATAATGAGCTTTGTGCGCCCGCACGTGCTCGTCCTGGTGTTGCTGAGTAGCCATCATCCCTCTCATGATCTCCAGAAGGGCTGGTGTGTCCACATCCACAGGGGTAGGTAGAACTGTTGGTGGTGGTGGAACCTCCGGATACTGTGATCCAGCTGCTGCTTCCACTATTACTTCTTCTTGGATAGTCTCTTGAGTTAGTACCGGCCCTTGTTGCTGACCAACATGGTCAGGTTGTCCGTGTTGCTCTTATTGTTGTTGTCCAGTCCTGACAGATGCAGACGAAGTGTCCCTAAAAAAAGGGACAAAAGAACAATCAAACGATCGGACAGGAAAGATCAATGAAGTCAAAGGATACCGGAATGTCAAGATAGAGTCGAGAGTAACGAATCATG
This sequence comes from Iris pallida, assembly GCA_029216955.1. Lineage (NCBI taxonomy): Eukaryota > Viridiplantae > Streptophyta > Magnoliopsida > Asparagales > Iridaceae > Iris > Iris pallida. The sequence goes on from JANAVB010027598.1 coordinate 10,152,131, forward strand.
AGATCAAGGGAGAATATGTGTGATTGAGACATCCTATAAATTAAAACACCCCACAAGTCTGAAATCAGACCTGCATGGGCCACCACTAAAACCTTGTCACGCCCCAGAACCAGAATACTGAAGAGCGGGGGAATGACTCAGCCAGCTACGTATTACGGGGGGTAGATAAATACCGTATAATACGATCAATGCTGTCTAAAAGACAAGGGGTGCATACTACATAAAAGTCTCACTATGGTCATTTCACATCTATTGTCTCAATCATTCAAATAAGAAACAGAAATAGAGAACATATAAGATAAAGCAGTAAGGCGTCCCAAACGCTCAGTCAAAATGTTCTTGATATCTGGCTTTACAAAACATAGCCAAATGATGTAGCAAAGTGTACACAATTGTTATCAGCTGCAGTCTGACTTAATTACAATTATGTAAAAGTAAGTACAAGACCATCCGACTAACATGTCAGTGCCAAACGGCAAGGTATTAAGTAAATAACAAAATGAGTGAGGAAGTAAAAAACCCACTCGAGTCCTCCTGCGATCATCCCTCTAGTATTGACCATCTTGGAGGTGGAAGTAAGCTGAGTCCTCGAAAATCGGTTCTAAATCTGGCCATGCAAAACCAGAGAGGTTAGACCTCTAATAGCAAGTACCACAAGGAAGCACGATATGAGGAATTAAAACCAGTAATAAGAGAATATGATAAGTAGATCTCTGCTTGCCACTGGAATTCACATAACATCACGACACTTCGAACCAACCTCCCAACCAAACAAGGACAAAAGTTGGCCCGTCATGCCCTGACATTCTGATCATCTAAGTTAGGTAACAGAGTAGGTACAGCACACAAACAAATTAATTTAAATGGCCATGCAACTACTACGGCTTGCTACTGTGAGTTCCAAGTTATCCTGGGATTATGCAATAAGGATTCCTCAGTTCTTACTATGTGCAAGCAAGGCTAGTTTACCCAGTCAATCAATTGCGCCAATCATGAATTAGACGAGTCCCAGCGGGACGCCCGTCATCAATATACAATATACAATAGATAATATAACCAGATACCGCTTCATGCCCGTGTGGTAGATTTGCAGTATCTGTGGGAACCAACCGGCCTGTCGGGCACTACTAGTCCCGAGAGGGCTACCATGTAAGAACTCGGGAATCCATTCTCTCCATGCAATCATTATTTTATTTAACTTAATAGTCTCTACGTTGAGTGAAATCCCATGCCGTGGATCATGGTCATTCAGAATGAGTACTTTCGTGTGGGGTACGATATGCACAACTCTACAACGATGCCCGTGTGGTTAGGTTGTAGGTCTTACATAGCGTAATGCAACAATCCAAACTAACCACGGAATAATCATGCCTTGACCATAAAGTACACATGCTTCTTTTGTAGAAAATAAATAAATAAATTGAAGCCTGCATGTGTGCCTGTATGTCAATATTCGGGATCGGCCAATCGATTATAATAGTTCATAGTTAATATGAACGTGTCTCATTCATTTAATTTAATAAAACGACTAGCCAGTCTCTTAGTTCCAACTAGGAACGCATGATCAATTATTAGTCAAGTAACAGTCAGGGTCAATTCGTGACAAGGCATAAAAGTCCAATTAGTATTAAGCATGGTCGAGTCTATAACTAGCATAAAATTGTTGGGAACATATTCTTGAAGCCAAGGAAAAGATCTACAACTTTCATGTTGGGAGTTGGAAGAAATTCTAGCCACAATTCAGTCAATTAGGACATATAACAGTCAGAAACAACCAAAATAGGCGTTATGCGGCCTATTCTGCGACATGCATGCGGACCAACTGCGACATGCGGCCTATGCGGCCCAACAGCGACACCATATGCGGCTCAACTGTGACATGCGCCTCATGCGCGACACCATATGCGACTCAACTGCGACATGCAGCTGATGCGGCCCAACTGCGACACCATATGCGGCTACTGCGACACGCGTCTCATGCAACATGCGCCTACTGCGACATGCGCCTCATGCGGCTCATTCGCGACACCATATGCGGCTACTGTGACATGCGCCTCATGCAACATGCACCTCATACAACATGCGCCTACTGCGACATGCACCTCATGCGGCTCATTCGTGACACCATATGCGGCTACTGCGACATGTGCCTCATGCAACATGCGCCTCATGCAACATGCGCCTACTGTGACATGCGCCTCATGCGGCTCATTTGCGACACCATATGCGGCTATTGCGACATGCGCCTCATGCAACATGCGCCTACTGCGACATGCGCCTCATGCGGCTCATTCGCGACACCATATACGGCTACTGCGACATGCGTCTCATGCAGCATGCACCTCATGCAACATGCGCCTACTGCAACATGTGCCTCATGCGGCTCATTCGCGACACCATATGCGGCTACTGCGACATGCGCCTCATACAACAGATGAATATAGAAACGAACAAAAATACATTTTGCCATAACTTCCACAAAATAAATCGAAATCTAACTTTTCAAAAGCCAAACTTTAGTAGAATTAAATTCTCTACAACATGGAACTACTTATTTTTGAAAACAACAATGTTTGATAGATCAAAAGCCTAAAATTCATATGAAAACCCAAAACTATGAAAACCAAAACTTAAGCTTAGATCTACACCCAACCATCCATGGAAATCAAGAACTTCAAGACCTAAACTTGTAGAGGAAGAGAAGATGAACAACATGGATTAAAAATAAATGGGGATGCATGAAATCCCTCATGGTGTACAAGATGTATTTGCCTCTCACAAGTGGGTTAGGGTTTGGTGGGGAAGTAAATGTGAATGAATGAAGAGAGAGAATGAAAGAAGAACTTTTATATCAAGGTCAAGTGGATCTCCACCATTCATTCTCTCCACCAAATCCAAGCCATCCATTCCTTTTTTTAGCATATGAAGCAATCTATCTAGTAAAATAATGGCTCCTTGACTGGATGAAGAAGATTATCCTAGCTGAATTGATAAATCTAGAGAAAGGTTAAAAATACACATGCTTCAGGATTTGCAGCCTTAGGTTCCCTTAATGTGTCGATGAACTAATCCTTCATAATATCCAACAAACCAGAGTCAACGAAGATCCAGTCTGATTGAATTTGCATAACTCCACTTTCTTATCTATTTATGATAGAAATAAAAAGTCCACTTCTCCTAAATATCCCCTAACTTAGACACAAATCCAATTTTTCCCAATGAAGTTTCATCATATCCAATATCAGAGTTTTGAAACTCCGATATGAAACTACCTCATTTTCATCAAACTGAGTTCCCAAATTAGACCATAAGTTATTGCCCCACCTCTTTCAAGTAACATTCCCAATATGTTGCCAATATTGCTTTCCAAATTTCTACCGAATTATTTTCCACAAAAATTTAAATTTAACTAGTAAACTAGAAAGCACTGATACTAAGAACATCGATGGGGTGTTTGTGTAGAAAATAAAAGTACACTAGGACACAAAAATTAATGCCTTGTTCCCATGTCTATATCGTCCCACCACTTGTACTTGATTTTCACGGAACATTTCCATATTGTTGCCTTTCTTACTTTTTCCAAACTCCTACCAAATATTTTCCAGAAGATTCATTATTTGACTAATAACCTATAAAGCACGGGCACTAAAATAGTGTATGTACAGAATGACACTCCAAAATAGCCAATCATTTTAAAAAAAAGAATTTGGAAAGAAGTACCATGTAACATAGCCAATAATATTAAGAAAAAGAATTTGGAGAGAACTATTTTTTCGAGATCGTTGGTGGGGGTGACGAGGATGCAGACCACCTTAGGAATTTTGACCTTGTTCTCCGGGTATGACTGTCAATCAAAAGAAAAAAATTCAAAAATAACATCATTATATCCCAATTCTTAGGAATTTTGAAAAATGTTACCCTAGAAAATTGGAAAACCCTAAGTAGTGGCTTGCTACTAAAATACATAGATTTCGGCCCCGCATATGAGATTGACGGCGTTAACCTGTGCTTGGAAGCCGGTAAGGGAATGGTGGTGGTTAAAGAGAGAGAGAGAGAGAGACAAATGAAATCTGATGTTCATTAAAAAAACCCTAATTTGACATGGATAGAATGCTGACCTCAAGAACCATAGCGGTAGGAAAGAGAGAGAAGAAAATTGAAGAATTTTAAGCTTTTCTAGGGCTTAGGGCTTTGGGATTCAGTTCTCTTAGTAGAAGAAGGAGGAGGGAAGGAAGAGAGATGGTGCGGGAAAAATTAGGACGTGGGAATAGGTTTTGGTGTTTTTATTATTATTTATATTATTAATAGTAATAAAATATGTAAAAAGTATTATTTTAGTAACGGTTATCTAATATTATCACGGTAATTACAGTTACAAATTTGTAACGGTAATAAACGTAATGAATATAAAAAATAATGTGTTACATATTGCATAATTTGGTGTAGTGTAATCTGAAACAGACGCTGAGTAAAGAATATTAATTTATAAAATAATATTAATTATATTATTTAAAATTTAAAATTACCAAACTTTGAATTAAATATTTGAAATAAATTGATGAAAAAGATGTGGCCCCACAAATTTTTTTTATATAGCCAGGAGAACCCTTGGCGAATTCGACGAGTTCGGTCCGAATTCGGCCAGAGTTTTACTGGGTATATATACATATCAGTCAGAACCCGAGGCCCCCATCTTCTTCATTCTTCCAAAACCACATCAACAGCAGCAGCAGCGCCCGAAAACCCTAGTTCTTCTCCACCTTCCTTCTTCCAATCTACGTGGAGATCTTCGTCCAAACTTTGGATTCATGCGGAAAATTGCGTTCTCTTCAGCATACCTAATTTTCAGAAGGTATAATTCCTTCTCTCCTCCACTTTCAAATTATTAGGGTTTCTAGAGTTTGGGATAGAATACCTAAGGGATTCAATCCTTTCAAGAGAAAGAAGACCCATGCCAGTGAAGAGGCATTGCCTTCTGATCCGCATACGGATTCCCTCTTTTCTTCGATCCAATCGGATGATGGTGCATCGGATGAGTTTTATTTTAAAATTCCTGACCAAGCATTACTTTGGTATGCCAACTTTATTATGCGTACTATATGTACCGGATCTCCGATCAAGTGGACTATATTTCCTGACCACCGTCCTTACTTTGAGGTATTAGGGTTACATCACTTTGCTAGTTTACAATTTCCTATAGCTATTAATGCCATTAGACAATTTTACTGTAATTTTGTGTTAGACACTTTTACCGCGAGAACTCGTGTCGGAGGGATAGATATCGAGTTCAATGATGAATCGCTAGCGAAAATCCTTGGACTTCCAAACGAAGGTGCCCCGCTCGATGACATCACTGATTTCGATTTTCTCGATGGTATGACTCTTGTTAGTTTCAATAATGAGCTTTGTGCGCCCGCACGTGCTCGTCCTGGAAAGTTCAAGGCCAATAACTTGAAGTTGTTTAACTACGAATTATATCGCATCATCTATTCCACTCTACTTCCAAAATCCACTTCAAAAGATGATGTCACTGCACTCGAGCTTTCTGCTTTATATCACATTCTTATGGGGATTCCTTTTTCTGCCCCTAAGACTATCATTCAGATGATGGGTAGATGTCGCGGAAGAGACCGCAACCTCTCTTATGCGATGATCATCCTACCACTACATGAAAAAGCATATTTTATGGCAATGTCTTACGACAACATAAAATGTTGCCATATAACATAGTCATAATACGACAACATTAATATTGCCTTAATACACAAGTTTGTTTATGGCAACAAATAATGTTGCCGATAATTGTCACACTTTATATGGCAATAAGGACGCATGCCATATTTAATGGAAACGTTTATGGCAACAATAACGCGTGCCATATTTGATCGCAATATATTATGGCAAGTTGGATTTGTGACATAATATATTACGATCAAATATGGCAATATTTTACATTGCCATACAATAATTAGTTTATGGAAAAAATGTTGCCCCAAAATATGTAATATATTTTCCCTCCATGAACAAAATAAATATGGCAATATTTTATATGCTTACTTATGGAAACTTTTTTGTGGTTTAATGAGAATAAAAAAATTAGTGTCTATACATAAGACCGGCGGGAACATAAAAAGTTTAAATATTTTCCCTCCTTTATTATTTTGCCAAATTCTAATTCCTATTCTCTCTCAATCTAGGTCTCTCTTTAAACTTTGGTTCTCTTTATCCCTTCAACCTAGGTCTCTCTTCCCCTTCTTCAACCTAGGTATTTCTTTAACCTCTATTTCTATTTCTATTTTGTTTTTTTTTTGTTTATTTCATTTGTGGATTTCTTTTGGTAACGAGAAGTTTTGGATTTTGGGTTCTGAGCGCCTCTAGTAGAAGGTCTCTGCTGCCATCGAGTCCGAGTGATCGATGACTGATCGGTATGGATAATTATTTAAAATGTTGCTTTATTTTGTGTTCTAATTTTTGGTTAATAAATGTGTTTGATCAATTGTAAAAAATTTCTCCAAATTACTCCGGAACACACGATGAAAATTTTCTCCTTAGTTTTCTACATTACTCATGGACCCTGAACCTTCAAACCTTCTATTATCACTTCTTCTAAAGAGATTTAGAGGAAATAAGATTTGATAAATTTTTTGATAATGAGTTTCTAAATATTAGTTAGGTTTGTTTTTGACTTGATTACCATCCTAATAATTCTACAATATACTATTGAATATTTTACCATATATCCATGAAGATAAAATAAATCTTTTCTTTGTTTAGGATCTGATTTACTAGAATCAGAATATTCTTTTAATTGTCTATGGAAGGTTAAGATTTTTTTACAGCCATATATAAAGGGTTGAGAACCATATATGCATATAATATTCTTTTAATTATCTATAGAAGATTTTTTTAGAGCCATCTTTGGAAGGTTGAGAACCATATATCCATAGAATATTATTTTAATTATCTATGGAAGATTTTTTTTTACAACCACTTGTGGAAGGTTGAGAACCATATATGAATGTAATATTATTTTAATTATCTATGGAAGATTGTTTTAGAACTATCTATGGAAGGTTGAGAAGCATATATGCACATAATATTCTTTTAATTAATCTATGGAAGATTTTTTTTTTTACAACCATTTATGGAAGGTTGAGAACCATATATGCATGCATGGGAATAAACTTGAAAAATATTTATAATGATGAAATTGTATATATTTCACAAACATATTTTTATAAATGTGAGGTTGTCATTGCAAATATAACAGTTTTAGGCCAATGAATGAGTTTGGCTAATAGATTATTTCCATTAGTTTTTATCTTTAAAATAAAATATTTATACAAGTTTCATCTGTTGTAACCATTCATATAAAACAAATGAAGCATAGGAATTTGCACTACCTTAAAATATATATATATATATTTTTTTACATTTTTTGGTCTATAGGCTAATTTTATTGTTTATCCATACCAGGGTATATAAAGATTGTATAGCTGTGAATTGGCGCACCACAACTGTCAAAGAAATCTTTGCAGACATGTTATATATATGGAGGGAATAAGGAGGCAACAAATTTAAGTTTAAGTTGGGGGTGTCAAGTACCTATTTGAATTTTGAATCTCATATAAAAGAGGAATTGTTCCTCATAATGCTGGATATGATAAGTATGGATTCCTGGCATAGTTGATTTTATGTAAATATTAATGATGTGGTACTGAATCTACCATATTTAATTAGAAGTTATTTTTTTATTTGAAGTGTACAAATTGAATTATTATCTATATTTAATATTTGGTTAATGATCTACTTAAATTTTGGCAATTGAATTTAGTTGATATTTCAAATATTGGCATCTATTAATTGTCACATTTTGTCGATCATGACAATAAATAGTAACAATTAATTTTTCAAATATGGAATCCGGCAGTTGCCTTACGTTCTCAAACATGCCAATAAAGACATGCCTAACGAAGAATTGCCATATGGGATTGCAATATATGCAATATATAATGCTATATAATACTAGTAGTTTACGACAACAAAATATTGTCATTAAAATAAATGCAATATTTTGCAACATAATCTTGCCATTTATGGACTGATGATATACGACAATAATATATTGCCATATATTGTTCGAAATTACGGTAACTAAATATTGCCATTAATAATAATCTTTAAAGGCAACAAAAAGATTTCTTATAAGGCAATAATTAATTGCCGTAAATTAGTTCCCTTATACGGCAATAATTGGAAGATGCCGTAAATAAGCAATACTGACGCAACCTTTTACGGCACGCTATGGCAACATCAAATTGTTGCCATATTTGTGTTTTTGTGGCAACAATTTCATTATTAACGGCATTTTAAGGTTGCCATATAATGGATTATTTCTAGTAGTGTACGCGTCTTTCAGAGATTTGATATTGACTTATCCACTTATGCTCTGGACCCTGAGCCCAAGTTCCTCAAGCTTTTTCTTCGCAGAATTGCCTCTGTTCCTCCACCTCCTGCACCTGCACCTACTGCACCTGCTCCCACAGCACCTGGTCCTCATCAGTCTTATCCTATGACTTTTGAGGGTATTCCCCAGCATCTATCAGATATGTAGACATTCTTCGTTGACACCTCCAGGGAACATGAGTTCCGTGACGTGACTCAGTTCCAGGATATTGCCAACTCCTTTGCCGATCTGAGGTTTGTACAGACGGGTCACTCTGCTAGCTCTCTTTCTCGAGACCCTTCTGTATCTGGCCGCCGTATTGACGATGAGGCGGTCCACTCTTTGTTCCAGGCAGGGAACGCATACGATTGGTATCGTACTTCTGGTGCTACTCCACATACTTCTGGAGCTGGCACTTCTGGAGCTGGTCCATCTGGACATGCTGGCATTGCAGCCGATGATGATGATGATTTTTGAGATGTTACTTTTTGAGACTGATGACTTTGTCTTATGTTTACTTGGAAATGCTCCGACATTCCAAGATATTATCAGTACTCTTTTATTTTGGATATGATTTGAGACATTTGAAAGACATGTTTTATGCCTCAGTTTGGCATCAGTTTAGTTTATTATTCAGTACTTTATTTGTTTCAGATTTATTATAGCATTATCTTTCTTTATGCTTCCATATAAACCGTCTGTGACAAATACCATGCATGTGTTGTTTATATCATTTCTGTTTATCTTATTAATGTTTATCCCATGCCTGTGATGAATGTTTTTATATATATTTTTATTGTGTTTCTTCACTGCTTGTTACTTATGCATTTATTGCGAGGGAGCTTTCTCTTTTGTAATTATTTTGCTAAGTGAAAACTGGGGAGAAATAAGATCTAACATCTTCATGGATACAGGTCATGAACAATTTTTTCATTTTATCTCTCGATTCTTTCAGTATTCTCTTGAATTGATCAAAACCAAGATGTTATATCGGCAAGGTTTGTCAATTATCAAAATAGGGAAGATTGTTGGCCCATTGGTCATGGTCAAACATGATTTTAATAATTGAATAAATTCTGTCTCGATATACGAATCAATTCAGATGTTTACTTACGACGTTTTGGACACTGATCAAAGATGGATATCTACTCAGTTCAAGACCGAAGCTGTTTGCCACTCAAGATTGTATTTCCTTAAAGCAATATAATTTATCATTTTTATTGAGTCTAGGAATACATTGTATACCAAGTCGTACTGGCAAATAGGCTATCCGAAAACATTTTTCAAAACAGACCTATCTTTCTAAAATGACATATATTTTTGAAAAATATCTGCTTTACAAAAAGCTTCTGAAGGATTTTCAAAAAGCCAAAATTTATTTTTCACAAAATCAACTGACCAAACCCTGACAGAACTCGGCCAGAGTTCGGCCAAGTTGAACGTTATGTGAACGTTCGATTTTGAACTTGGTCTCCCTTCAGTTGCGGTTTGTTACAAAGAGTTCTGTCTGAATTCTGCCCGAATTCTGTCAGAGTTCTACCTATGGAAAAACTATAAATAGAGAAGGATTTTGATTATTTCAACACACCAATTCACTTTCATCTCTTCTCTTCTAAAGCTTACGTTTTCTTCCAAAGAGTTCTAAAAAGCTTCCATTTTCAAATCCTAAGCCAGTTACAATCCTCTATTCGATTTGCCAGTGCGGTACGATCTAGAAGTTTCAGAGCGATTGTAATCAGAGGCATGATTGAAGATTGACTCTTCACAATTGAAGTTGGTCGAGTTCTTCGAATCAAAGCTCGCGTCTGTAGAAGTTGTAAGGACTTCGTATGAAAACTTGCAAGATTTTTCAATAGTGGATTCAACTGGAAGCTAGAGTTCTTCCGACTGGACTAGTATAAATCTCTGTGTTTGCGTTTGCCTTCTGATCACTCTTTTCATTACTGTTATTTATTTTTGTGATTATTATTATATCTGTGATCTAACTGCTAACAAGTTTTTAATTAGTAATATTCTGCTGCCTACTCTATTTACCCCCTCTAGAGTATTCTGTTTTATGATTTCGTTCCTACATATGATAAAGTACACGAACACGAAATATCCGATGTATCCGCTAAGGGGATAACATCGCATAAAAAGATCCATATAGTACCAACCCATGATAACAAGTGTCACCATCAAGTAAAGTACTCTACGGCATGAATACAGGTCCTAGCAAGTATGAAAAGATCAGAGAATGTACTCGCCTGAGATCTGAATGTCCGTAAGAAAATAAAGTCCGAAGCGAGGTAACTGAGTCCTATTTAGAGCAACACAAGTCATGATGTATAGAAAGGAATTATAATTTGAAGAGTACAATGCATCTATATGTTTCTAGGTCAGTCTGGACCAAAGTCAACTCTTGGTCAACTCTGGTCAACTCTAAAAGTCAAACTAAGTCAACTCTAGTCAAATTAGGTCAAACTAGTTAGGGTTTGGTCAATCTTGGTCAACTAGTCTAAGTTAGTCTAATCTAGGCTTAACAAATCAAATCTAGGTTATTTACAATACATAATACCTACACTATATTCACATTCAATTTATCTCTATTTAGAGAGTAAAGGGGTGTGTGCTCAAGTATAGAGTGTGTGTGTATGTTTGAAAGTGTAATGGCAGTGGTGTATGGTGTTAGAGTGGATAGTAAGTTATGGTTTTAGTTTAGGCAGAAATCATACAAACAACCAATTTAACCCAACTAACCAACAACATGTATATAGTCATATATATAACATATATATTATATATAGAGAGGGGTTAAGTGTATATGTGTGTGCATATACATTGTACAGCAGTAGGTAAGGTTGGAATTCTATTTAACATACATGTATACATCCATACATACTTATTTACATACATTCATATATACATTTATCTAGTTTTCCTGTTTAACATGTAAAATCTAATTTTTGTTTAACCCATTGCAACCTACTCTCAGATTTCAGTTCACAGTTGCACTAAACTCAGATATGCATGACTAGCAATCTCAGGTTTTACATAAAAGGAAATCTCAGGTTTTACATAAATTACAAATCCATTCTCAGGTTTTAGTAAATAACAGATTAACATTTGTGTACAATTGATTTCAGTCTTCACAAACACATATAACCGACAACTAAATCATGTTCCCAGGTTTATGAAATCATTCATCTCAGTTAATACTAACCCAACTCATTTGAATATCAGTACACTTGAACTCAACATCAACCCAAAACTAATTTCTCAGTTTCAACATAAAGGAGTTAATTCTCAGTATCTCAGTTTCAACATTTGAGTTAATTCTCAGGTTCAACAATGCTTTCCCAGGTTCATGAAAAGGAAAAACTTGGTTTCAGTTTTAAACTTATCCCAAAACCTTAGTTCACAGTTTAATCTGAGTTTTCTTAGGTTCAATCAATGGTTCTCAGTTTTCATATTGCACAACAGTAACTTACAATATTAGTTTCATAAAATTCTCAGGTTTAGAATATAGGCCTATACTTGTTCAGACATACATCTAATGAAATTCGAATATAACCAACCCATTTGAATCCCCAGTTATCTACACATCCTATCAATTGTATTTATAACAATTACAATTTCTATTTAAACCATTTAAATTCAGTTAAGACACCAAAAAAACCTAATCAATACATAGTATCAGTAAAACTCATGTACACCACTGAAATTCCAAATTCGAATATCAAAACAATTATGAAAACCTAAAACATTCGTGTATAGTGGTGTCAGGGATGTGTCAACCATGTGTGCACGTGTTAGAGGTGTTCACGTGTCCAAACAATGGACACGAAGGTGTCCAAAACCACAAAGACAGTACAGTTTCAGAACTGTGCGCACACAGGCTCGTGTACATATGTCGAGTACAAAAGGATACGACACACTCAACCATGTATCTCGTACACGTGTCTAGAGTTAGAGGGGGTCTAGGGCTTCGTGTCTTGGGGCCTGATTCGTTTCCAAGTGAGTCGTGTCAAGTGATACGAAGGCGTATCAGTTGCGTCTGAACGCGTGTGCAGGGTCAGTGCAAACCCAGTGCACGCGATTTATCGTGTCCGAAACGACACAAAGTGTCATGAAATTTGTGGCAGGGTCTGTCAGTGATGGCTCCCACCTTTGTGCCAAGTTATATGGTCGCATGTGTCCTATTTGAAAAGAAAAGGAGGTCGGGTAGCAGGGGAGCACAGAACCCCCTGTGTTGTGCCTCGTGCACAGTGTGCGTGTCCAGTTTGGACTAAAAATAACCAAAACTTCGACTCAGTCGATTGGATTTGGAATCTACACACCAAGGGCTACACAACCATGTAATTAGTTTTGAATTTTACTAAAATAATTTCCTATGTGGCATTTCATCGAACACCCTTTTAAAAACACCGATACGTGTCCGATACGGACACGAAATGGACACAATTTCCTACCAAACTTGGGCTACACCTAGGGGAACCCTAAATGAATGCATCTATGGAAATAAATCAAGAATTTATTAGGGTTTGTAGGGTTTTACCTATTGAGAGTTCAAACTCAATGAAAAGGGTCCCGAAATGAGAAGTTCCCTTCTTCGAGTGGTGTCCAAACGTGCTCCACTTCTTGCAAGCAAGCCCCCACTAGCCTCTACTTTTGAAATGGATCCTAATGCAAGAGAGTAGCCTCAATTTGGGATCAATTTGGATAAAGGGGAGGAATTTTGGAGAAGAACAAGTTAGGGTTCTTGTTGATGTAAAAAGAGGCAAGGTTTTTCTAAAGGATACTTCATAGAAGGGGGATTACTATTTGTGGCTGCCATTAGATGAATTAGGGTTAGATTTTAGATGTAGATGAGTGGCCAGGGTTTGTCCACCCAATTCCAAGTCCTCCTATTGGTCCAATAGTCCTAAGGCTTTCTTTTTCATAAATATCCTAAGGGGAAAAAATATCCTATTTAGAAATATCTAGATATTGTTAACCTTGTCATTTAGTAGGTTATCCTAATCAAGATTCTAAGCTCAAAGCTAACCTAGATTAGGCTAAGATTCTAGGTCAAGTCTCAACTAAACAATTAGCACATATTCAATTAATAAAATTTCAAAATCACCAAAAAGTCAAAATGACCAAAATACCCTCAAGCCAAAAATGCGGTAGTGACAAGTCTACCCTCCTTAAAAGAATTTCGTCCTCGAAATTGAAAGGCAAAACTAAACTGATGAGAAGGATAGAAAATCATACCTCAAGGTCCAAAAGATAAGGGTATCGCTCGCGCATCTCATCCTCCCGTTCCCAGGTAGATTTTCCTGGAGAATTGTGCCTCCATGCGACGCGAACCAAGGGTATTGTCTGGTTCCTCAGTACCTTCTCTCGTCGATCCAGAATCTCCACAGGCTGCTCTGGATAGCTAAGAGTAGGTCCTACCTCGATATCCGAATGATCGAGTATATGGCAAGGGTCCGCCACGTACCGTCTTAACTGCGATACGTAAAATACGTTGTGGACTCCCACTAATGTAGGTGGCAAATCTAGCCTGTAAGCTACGTCACCGACTCTCCTGCCGATAACGAAAGGTCCGATGAGGCGCGGGCTAAGCTTCCCACCTCCACCAAAACGTATGGTACCACGTATCGGAGATACCCTCAGAAAAACTAGATCTCCAACCTAATCACAAACAAGGTCTCAATTAACTATAATAACCAAACACGATCAATAAAATCACAAAACAACAATCCTACTTCTAATCCTATCTCTAAGCTGTACCTCAAACTCTAACGGTCTACGGTGGCTATCGGCCCAATGCCGATGTCTGTCCTGCGCTACACGAAGTCGATCTCTGATGAGCTTCGCCTTCTCGGCTGCATCTACAACCATCTCAGGTCCCAATAAAGCTCGCTCTCCGATGTCATCCCAAGACAAGGGTGTACGACATCTACGCCCGTACAGTACCTCGAACGGTGACATCTCAATACTGGCCTAAAAACTGTTGTTATATGCAAACTCCACTAAGTGCAGGTGATCCTCCCAGAATCCTCCGAAATCTAAGACACAAGTCTGCAGCATGTCCTCGAGTGTCCGAATAGTCCTCTCTGACTGTCTGTCCGTCTGAGGGTGGTATGCAGTCCTAAACTTGAGCTGAGTGCCCAAACTAGTCTGCAGACTCCGCCAGAAATAGAAAGTAAAGCGACTATCCCGATCCGAGAAAATTCTCATCGAAACTCCATGAATCTTGACGATCTGCCGCATATACATCTCTGCTAGCCTCTCTGTAGACGTACCCACTTTAAATGGCAAAAAGTGTGCTGATTTGGTTAACTTGTCTACGATGACCCAAATCGCGTCTTTCTCTCCTGGCGTACACGACAATCCCGAAACAAAGTCCATCGTGATGTGCTCCTATTTCTACTCCAAAATGGGCAACGACTGTAACAAACCTCCTGGCCTCTGCCTCTCTGCCTTCACCTGCTGGCAGACCAAACATCTAGCGATGAAGCGTGCTACCTCCCGCTTCATCCCACACCACCATACATGCTCCCTCAGATCCCTATACATCTTGTTTGCACCTGGATACATAGAGTACTGAGATCGGTGGGCCTCCTGCATAACCTGCTCTCGAAGCTCTCTACTGGACATACACAGTCTGGAACCGTGCCTCAATATGCCATCCTCTGTAATGGTGAACTCCTCATCCACCAATCCTTCTCGAGCCTGCTCTCGGATGCACCGTAGAGCAATATCGTCGAACTGAGTCGACTTGATCCTCTCTATCAAGTCTGACTGAATTTGCAGACCCTATATCTGCATCTCCACTCTTGGTACTAGCACCTCGATCCCCAGGCTCTCCGAATCTGCTAGCAAGTGATGATATGCCGTCAAACACATGGTTGTTGGATATCTGCTCAAAGCATCGACAACCACATTGCCCTTCTCTGGATGATAATACAGTGCAATGTCGAAGTCCTTCATCAACTCCAACCATCTATGCTGCCTCATGTTGAGCTCCTTCTGTGTAAACACATACTTCAAGCTCTTGTGGTCTGTGAAGATCTCCACACGCTCTCCGTATAGATAGTGTTTCCATAACTTCAAGGCAAAAATAACTGCCGCCAACTCCAAGTCGTGGGTAGGGTAGTTATTCTCATACGGACGTAACTGCCTGGAAGCATAGGCAATCACCTTCCCATGCTGCTGCAAGACACAACCCAAACCCTTTCCCGAGGCATCACTGTAGATAGTGAACCCGCCTGATCCTGATGGCAAGGTCAGAATCGGAGCTGTCGTCAACCGCTTCTTCAAGTCATGAAAAGCGAGCTGACACTTCTCTGACCAGATATACTCTGCGTCCTTCCGGGTCAGCCTAGTCAATGGCTCTGCAACCCAGAAATAATCTTGAACGAACCTCATATAGTAGCCTGCCAATCCCAGGAAGCTCCTGATTTCCGTAACTGAACTCGGTACTTGCCTACGCCTTAAATGCCGTGATCTTCCTCGGGTCAACTGAGATCCCATCTCCAATCACAACATGACCCAGAAAATTAACTCGGTCCAGGAAGAACTCACACTTCGAGAGCTTGCCATAAAGCTTATCCTTCCTGAGAGTCTCCAGAACCACTCTCAAATGCTCCTCATGCTCCTCTGCGGTCTTCGAGTATACTAAGATATCATCGATGAACACCACCACAAACTTGTCCAAGTACTAGTGGAATACCTTGTTCATCAGGTTCATAAATACCGCCGGGGCATTAGTCAACCCAAACGGCATCACCATAAACTCGAACTGGCCGTACAGCATCCTGAATGCTATCTTCGGGATATCCTCCCTCTTCACCTTCACCTGATAGTAACCTGACCTCAGATTAATCTTCGAAAATACCCTAGCTCCGCTCAAATGATCAAAGAGATCATCGATCCGCGGTATCGGGTACCTGTTCTTGATCGTAAGGTTGTTGAGTGCCCTGTAGTCGATATACATCCGTATCGTTCTATCATTCTTCGGTACAAAGAGCACCGGTGCACCCCATGGTGAAGAACTAGATCGGATGAAGCCCTTGTCCTGCAACTCATCCACCTGTTTCTTCAACTCTACCAACTCGCTGTTGTTCACCCTATAGACGTGCTGAGATATCGGCTCTGCGTCGGGCACTAAGTCTATAGAGAATTTAACGTCACTGTCCGATGGTTGTCCTGGCAAGTCCTCCAGAAAGACATCTATGAACTCTACTATCAATGAATATGGCACTGTCTGCTCTTCAACTGATACTCCGCAGAAGACTTCGCTGCTCTCCTCCGCCTCCCGCCTAGCGAACTAGAACTCTAGCTCTCCTGGTGACAGAAAAGAACTCTGTCGCTGCGACAATCTATACTGGCATGGTGCATGCTCAACCAATCCATCCTGAGTACTATATCATAGTTCGGTAGTGGTATTACGAGCAAACTCACATCCAGTTTTCGGCCTCCCAAAACTACTCTCCGATCCTTACAAATATCACTGACGAGGATAATGCCACCACCGGTCGTGATTTTGCAAGTCCTAGGCAATGATTCAGAAGCAAAATGGTGTCGAATAGCAAAAGATACTGACACAAAACTATGGGATGCCCCAGAATCAAATAATGCCAAAGCGGGAATGGAGTCAAGAAAAAACGAACCTGCAATAAGATCTCCACTAGCCTCTGCATCCTCCACTGCCATGGCGAATTCTCTTCCCTCCATTGCCATGGCGAATTCTCACCCCTGCTGGCCTCCCCTGACCTGATGCTGGTGCTGGACGAACCTCTGCTGCTGGGTCTGCAGGGCTGGTCCCTTCTGCTGGCCTACTGGAGCCTTGGCTCCTCCTCCTCCTTCTGGTGTCCGACGAGCCGTCGCTACGGAATAGTCTCTCATCTGGTGGTCTGGCGAACCACACATTAGGCACCTCCCTAGCCTCTTTCTACAGTCATTCCACCTGTGTCTCGGCTTCCTGTAGAAAGGACAACTGTGGTCTGCTACTGCCTGGGCCCTGCTGAAAAGGTGCTCAGCCCTGTCCCTGAGGCTGCTGCTGGAACTGCCTCTGCTGATGCTGTTGCTGGAAGTGGGGCCTCTTGGCCGGACCCCCGCTGCTACTAGCTCCGTGGAAGTCTCGACCTCTCTTGAGCCTCAGCTTAAGATCGTCCTCTGCCGCTAGGGCACCCACCAGAATCTTCTCAAAAGTGGCATTCCGGTCACTCTTGGTTAAGGACTTGACCTCCTTGACTAACCCCTTCCGGAACCTCCGGGCCTTCGCCGTCTAACTGAGCCCCTCAACAAATCTGCCCAGACGACAGAACTCCCCAGCGTACTCCTCGACAGTACGACTGCCCTGAACTAGGCTCTTAAACTGCGTCTCTAGGGCGCCAAGAGCTGTGTCAGGGAAAAACTTCTCCTTGAACAGCTTCTTGAAGGCTTCCCAAGTCTGTCCCTCGGTCCCCACTCTAGGGTCCGTCTGATACCAAGTGCGGGCCAGGTCCTGCATCTGGCTGCCTGCCGCCTCGATCTGAAGTCGGACTGGTATCTTCGCCAGCCGAAATATCTCCTCGATATGCTCGATCCAATTATCGGCATATAAGATCCCCTCTGTGCCGTAGAAGTCCCGCGGACGCATCTTCTGGAATTCCTGGATCCCTGGTGTCCTCGGCTGATATGGCTGCATCTGGGCTGCCTGCGGCTGCGCGATAACTCTCTCCACAGTCGTCAGGGCAAGCTGATGGGCATTCTCTATACCTTGCTGGAAATGAGCGGTCTGCTGTCGCTGGGCTTCCACCATCCTCTGGAAAAAATTGAACAACAGCCCCATGTCAACTGATCCGGAAGGTGGCTGCTGCCGAGGGAAATCAGGAATGACGGGGGAAAGTCTCTGTACAGGCGGAGGTGCACCTCCAAATGCAGCAGAAATGCCAACCTGAGTCGGCACAACAGGAGCTGCGGTCTCGTGGCCCTGCTGAACAGGACGAGAGGTGGCCGACCTCTCGATAGTATCCCCCGGACCGGAGCGATGAGATCGTGTCTCCATAACCATCCTGTAGACAGATCAAAACAGAAGCAATTACTGAGAATGAAGCAAAAAATCAAAGGAGGACAATTTATTTATTCAAAGAAAAATATTTAATCAACAAGAATTTAGATGGCAAATATTGGATCGGAGTTTTTCTAATGTGATTGAGTACCTCAAAACTATATCCTATATCCTACTGCAGGCTGTAGTGATACTCTAGTTCGAATACCACTATAAATCTAGACCTGCATGGGCCACCACTAAAAACGTGTCACGACCCACACCCAGTATAGGAGCACGAGAAGTGGGTACGTCCAGCCTACGCCGTAGTGTCGGCGGTAGAACACTGTCCTAGGTCACAACATCTAACACAACATAAGTAAAACTGCACAAGATATACTCTCCACACGGAGGACAAATAGAAGGTGCATCTCAATCACAATCTAAGGTAGAAATAGCACGATATCATAGATATAAAAATCTCAAAGGAAGTACAAACAGAAAGGGAAATAAGTCTAATGTCTATACGGCACAATAACAACAACAAAACATAATACATCTCAAGTCTCAAGGACAACAATAAGTAAGATAAAGCCTAACTAAACTAGTCTAGGCAGTAGGAGTGATGTCGTCAGCTAGAGCTGGGTCCTCCTGAGAGTCCAGCTCGCAAGTGTCGTCTAGGGATGCTCCATAGTACGTAGGACAAAAATCTTCGACGTCATCTGTAATATTTTCAACAGGTCCAGTCAGGACAGGAACGAGCACAATACATCTCATGCAATTCATATCATGGTAGGAATATAAAACATACAAGAGAGTAAGATACATGAACTGTAAGAAGATGTACACGAAAATAAGAAAGATATTTGTAAACTGGAAATATATACATGATAAGTAAGAACTGTAAGTGACTAGTGATTCAGAGCACAAGACGGTTATGTAAATTGCACGATATTGCACACGAGTAATCTACAGAGGTTCACACGATTTAGATTGATCACATAACCACTTCTACTCTCCCGTCCCCAATCAATACACAATGAACCAGTCAAGTTATGTTATTGCACACGAAGTATAGTTGTACATGATGATCATGTGGGCACATGAGAGTACACGATTTCACACGATTTGTACACGAACAACACGAACACAAGGAGTACACGATGCCCATGATAAAGTACACGAATACGAAATACCCGATGTATCTGCTAAGGGGATAACATCGTATAAAAAGATCCATATAGTACCAACCCGTGATAACAAGTTTCATCATCAAGTAAAGTACTCTAGGGCATGAATATAGGTCCTAGCAAATATGAAAAGATCAGAGAATGTACTCGTCTGAGATCCGAATGTCCATGAGAAAATAAAGTCCGAAGCAAGGTAACTGAGTCCTATTTAGAGCAACACAAGTCATGATGTATACAAAGGGATTATAATTTGAAGAGTACAATACATTTACATGTTTCTAGGTCAGTCTGGACCAAAGTCAACTCTTGGTCAACTCTGGTCAACTCTAAAAGTCAAACTAAGTCAACTCTAGTCAAATTAGGTCAAACTAGTTAGGGTTTGGTCAATCTTGGTCCACTAGTCTAAGTTAGTCTAATCTAAGCTTAATAAGTCAAATGTAGGTTATTTACAATACATAAAACCTACACTATATTCACATTCAATTTATCTCTATTTAGAGAGTAAAGGGGTGTGTGCTCAAGTGTAGAGTGTGTTTGAAAGTGTAATGGCAGTGGTGTATGGTGTTAGAGTGGATAGTAAGTTATGGTTTTAGTTTAGGCAGAAATCATACAAACAACCAATTTAACCCAACTAACCGACAACATGTATATAGTCATATATATATAACATATATATTATATAGAGAGAGGGGTTAAGTGTATATGTGTGTGCATATACATTATACAACAGTAGGTAAGGTTGGACTTCTATTTAACATACATGTATACATCCATACATACTTATTTACATACATTCATATATACATTTATCTAGTTTTCCTGTTTAACATGTAAAATCTGATTTTTGTTTAACCCATTGCAACCTACTCTCAGATTTTAGTTCACAATTGCACTAAACTCAGATATGCATGACTAGCAATCTCAGGTTTTACATAAAAGAAAATCTCAGGTTTTACATAAAAGGAAATCTCAGGTTTTACATAAATTACAAACCCATTCTCAGGTTTTAGTAAATAATAGTTTAACATTTGTGTACAATTGATTTCAGTCTTCACAAACACATATAACAAACGACTAAATCATGTTCCCAGGTTTATGAAATTATT
>JANAVB010027598.1:10177875-10226037 GCA_029216955.1 Iris pallida
TCACACGAGATAGTAGTTATGGATTCTTGCATGTTGTTCGTGACCAATATATTTTCGTGTTCGTGACCTGTTTGAATCCATGGGTACTAGCCGAGCGGGGAAGTACATTAGTAGACATGTAAACATACCCAAAAATATACCAAATGTCTATTCTTGCCTAATAGCAGTCGTACAACTCACGTGTGGGGTGCCGGATTTACCCCTTAGCCGTTTACATGTCGAAAGTGTATTTCAAATCACTTGTTAGATATAGTCTTGCTACATTACAGTTTCTTGTCTTGTGTACCATGTCTTCTTGCTTTTACTCGCATGATTCCTACCATGATTCCCTGTTTATCCTTTATCATGTATCTCAGTATTATTACAGATTTATGGATTTTGTCATTTATTGATTTTGTTGTAAGAATGTACTCGTTCCATTCCTAACTAGAAACCAACATTTTTCAGGTTAGCCGTGGCTTCACTTAGCATTGGGAGATACGGGTGTACTTGCAGACCAAAACCTAGAAATTAGATAGATGTGATATCAATTTCATTATTTGTAAGAACTTTATACTTTTCTTTAAATGTAAATCTTGTAATAATTGTAGATTTGATTTAATAATATGAATGAGCAATAAATGTTACATTTTGTGATTTTGAGCAATCTTGGCTGTGACAGCGTTCTACCGCCGACCCTGCGGCGTAGGCTGGCTTAGACACGTCTCGTATCCGAAAAAGCGGGTGTGGGTCGTGACAACGGATCTGTCTCTGAATAACATTGTAAAAGACTTGGATGATTATTGGTGATCTTTCTGGGAACAATATATAGAAGCTGTGGATGTTTTCATTTCATTGTGACTTGGAGTTTTCTTTAGTATTGTACAGCTTACTTCGTCGTGTCCATCGACGAAGGCTGGGCGTGTCCGACTCGTGTCCCATTATTCGGGAGCGGGTCGTGACATGTTTTTAGTGGTGGCCCATGCAGGTCTGTCCTAATGGCACTTAGGCTATAAAGTGCTATTGGGGGACCAGCGAAGCTAAGGAAAACTCATCACAGCATAGGATCCGTGGAGAAATGGTTATGATTATTGATATCTAAATTTAATTTTACTTATAATTTTCTAGGTTAGTTTATGATTTTCTAGGACATAGCAATCAACGATTTATTTTCTATTACAGGATGGTCGTCACGAAGAACGCGAGGACTAGCGAGCAGCCTGCACCCGATGTGCAGAGCAGCTTCCACCGCCTCCGCCTCCGCCGCTTCCCCCGACGATGACATTTGACGGTACCCAGATGATGGCCATGTTCCAGCAGTTCATGGAGGCACAGAACCACCAAGCCACACAGTTTCGGGCGACGATCATGGATGTGCTTTGAGTCAGGGAGCCAGCTCCACCAGCTCCGCCAGCACCACCGGCACCACCAGCACCAGCAGCATCGAGGCCAGGGATCGCCAGAGATTATCAGAACCTCTGCCCGATAGATTTTTGGGGCCACGAAGGGATAGTCAATATAGATGAGTGGCTAGAAAATATCGAGCGGACGTTGAAGATGGCAAGGATTTCAGATGATCTGAAGGTCGAGGTTGCGTGCATGCGACTTTTTGACATTGCTAGAGCTTGGTATAGAGAGGAGCCTCAGTTGGACGTACCCCAAGTTTTCTGGAAAGAATTCAAACTGCTGTTCCAGGAGAAGTTCTTTTCGGATGTAGAGCGAGAAAAGCTTCGGATGCAGTTCGAGGTATTGCAGCAGGGGTGCGTGACTGTGGCTCAGTACACATCGGATCTCACCCGACTCAGCAGGTTCGCGAAGAACCTAGTTAGCACACCAGAGGAGAGGGCTTAGAAGTTCAAGACGGGCCTCACCAGAGAGTTGCGGCATGCAGTGGTAATCAGCCAGGCCACTACCTATGTGAGCATCCTCAAAGTTGCTCAGGGAGTGGAGAAGGAGATGGACCCAAAGCTCAAACAAGACCGAGACATTGGCGCCAGTAGCTCCCACGGATCACCGAAGCGGACCGACACTCAGCAGAGGCCACCTCAGCGGCCAGCACCTTAACATCAGCATCATCATCATGTTCGAGCTCCGACATCGTCGAGACAGCAGAAACAGACCCAGATCCCGACATACTTTTCTTGTGTGTACTGCAAGAGGCCGGGACACCGTATCGAGGAATGCCGCAAGAGGTTAGGACAATGCTTGGTTTGTGGATCTGCCACTCACCAAGTAAGGGATTGCCCTACCGCCTTCATTCGCTAGGGACCAGCACCAGAGCTGCAGCAGGAGGACCCAGCCTTCGAGGATCAGTAGCTGTAGGAAGTGCAGTCGAAAATTACCGTTTAGCCCCTATATTCAGAATTAGACTTATAGGTAGGCTATCCTAGCTAATTTGACTATTATGAAAACGTTGGCAATATTTGTTTCAGTATCCGGAGGTATTTGCAGGAGTTTAGATTTTAAAACTTTTGATTTGACGAGTTGGTTGCGGGATATGTTGCTACCACCAGGCAAGTATATCTTGCCTTCCTCTACAGTTTATTTACATGCTTATCGTCCTTCTCTTTTTATATGTTATCATCTAGTTTCTCTGGTTGATTTTGGTTTATATGCTTTTCTTTATACGATGTATATTAGTTTATTTGTCTTGTTCGTATATCATCATCGTTCATGACTTGATATAGTAGTTATACTGAATTTGTCCTTATATGTACCTTGACTGAGTCGTATCGTATCGTAGGACGAGTAAGTCATAACTGAATTGATATTCCTTGTTTTTGATTTCTCAACCTACGAGTCCACACTAGGGGCGAGGGTTGATTTCTTGAAGCTAGCTTGTGAGTCCACACTAGGGGCGATGGTTAGTAGTCGTCCACACCTGCGAGTCCACACTAGGGGCGAGGGTTAGTAGTCGTCCACACCTGAGAGTCCACACTAGGGGCGAGGGTTAGTAGTTGTTCAAACCTGCGAGTCCACACTAGGGGCGAGGATTTGAGTATCTAATTGGTTTTTGTCTTATGTTCATGTTTCCTTTCCAACAGTTCATTTATGCATAGTTTTTCTCGAGTCCATGTACATCGTCGCTTGTAATTTCCTGTCTTTTTCCTGTTTATTTTTATGCATGATAAACTGTTAGATAGGCATATTTTTATGTATCTTGCTAGTCTCCTGAGGACCTGATGATATTTTCAGGTAGTTGATTGCACGGAATTAGTTAGCTGGTCATGATGATAGTTGATTACATTTGCAGGATCCAGGTATGCTAGCGATATTATTTTATTATCCTATCGTGCTTTATATTCCTTATCATGATATATTCTGCTTGTTAGCCTATTTTTATAGACTCATATTATTTCATTGGAGTCTAATCAAACATATATTCTAGTGGGCTGTAGACCATGAACCATAATGTTCATTCATATTTTATATTCTTCTTATGGATTGAGATATAGTTTTGCCTAGCCATGATTAGGCATATTACCATAGTCTAGACAGCTTATACGTATTCGAGTTGGGCTGAGTCCGCTTGATGCGTAGCTGGCTTGCGCACGCACTTGCATCCTAAAAAGCGGGTACGGATCGTGACAAGTTTTTTTGGTGGCCCATGCAGGTCAGAGCATATCGTGTCGGTTACATAACTGTACTGATACGAGCCTGCGAATATGATTAACCCTTATAAATCTCAATCCATATTGCCTTGAAAATTCTCTTAGAAATTTTTCTACCGTTCTTAAAACTTCGTATCCGCTCTCGAATATTCTTCTTTGCCTTCCCGTACCATTGATTCTCGTCCCTTCCTATTTAGGAGTGACGAATGATCGTGCTTATTAGAATTTATTCTTAGCTAGTTTTGTAAATTAGTTGCTTGTTAAATTTTGGTTGCTTGGGTGGATATAAAGGACATTGGGGATGTTGTTTGCCACATGTATATATTGGCAGTAATTTTTGCAACTAGTGTGCAAGATTATAAATTTTATGACATCGTGTGTTGAAGGGGTGGTATGACCAAAGGTGGGTAGAGATTCTAGCGAACTCATTCTTGGTGGTTAGTTAAATGTGAAAGTATTGATGGAAGTTAGTAGAGTAGGATTTTGATGATTATATTGCTAGAGGCTAAAATATTGAGGAGATCCCACTTAGTATATTCTTGTGTCATATGGGTTGATTCAAAGGTGGGTAGAAGGCCGAGGATTTGTAGTTACGGAATGAACATAAGAATAACCGATAGCTAGTGGGACCCCGTCCTCTACCATCACTGATGGACTTTTTTCTTAAATTTCGAGGACAAATTTATTTTAAGGTGGGTAGATTTGTAACCCCTCTTCCCGGAATATTAATTTTTATTATTATTATTATTTATTTGAATTAAATAGCAATTTGTAGAATTTTATAAATATTTAGTTAATAGTTATTATGATAGATGGCCTTAGTCATAGTTGAGATTTGGAGTACAAGGTGACTAGAAATCATAGCACGAATTGTGTAGTTGTGTGCTTTGACTAGTGTTCTAGCCACGGTAGGGAAGGTAGAGCCATAGGTGTGTTCTAATTAGGAAAACCAGACCAAGTTGTGACTTAACCCCTATAGGCAAATTAATTATATATTAATTAATATTATAATTTTTAGGAGATCTAGTTGTGCCAATTTTATTTCGAACTGAACCCGAACCAAATCTAAGCCCATGTAGACATGTAATGAGACCAAAGACAGCCATGTAGACATATTTTATGTGTGTACAAATATTTCTTATTTATTTTTAGGATTTGACAATATTTTCTAAATATTTGATTATTCGTACAAAATAGGTATTATTAATATTTAAATGGTATTTTAGAATATTAGTACAATTTTCTAGGGCCAAATAAAGATGTGGTATGATATGTTCACCAAAACTCTTATTGGTTATTTTAGTTGGTTATTATTATTATTATTATTATTATTATTATTATTATTATTATTATTATTATTATTATTATTATTATATTGTTATTATTATATTAATATCATTAGTATTCGTTTATTTTGATAATTCATTATCAAATGATATTATATATATATATATATATATATATATATATATATATATATATATATATAAAATATATATATATATATATATATTGTTGGGTCGAATCGGATCATGCCCAGCCTGCACCGTTGTGAGACGGCGACAGTAAGCTGTTTCTAGTCACAAGAATCTTCAACAACAACTATACATTTGTCACAACACGAATATACGGGAATTTTAAAACTTTTAATATTCAACA
Organism: Iris pallida; assembly: GCA_029216955.1. Classification (NCBI taxonomy): domain Eukaryota; kingdom Viridiplantae; phylum Streptophyta; class Magnoliopsida; order Asparagales; family Iridaceae; genus Iris; species Iris pallida. The sequence continues at coordinate 10,183,125 of JANAVB010027598.1, forward strand.
AAGAGAAGTACAATTGGAAATAAAAGTACTGAAATAAAATACTGAATTCAAAATCTACAAACTCCAACACAATAAAACTAGATAATTGGGAAAACAACTAGCTAAACGGTCGGCTCATCGACCTCAGGTTCTGCATCCTCCAAGGGGGACTCTAGCAACACCACAGGATATAATATCGGGTCATAGTAGCTATTGTACAATAGCTCAGCATCATCAACATCACCTATTGGAGGGATCTAGTCAGGAAAGGAGCAAGTACGAGTACATAATCCGACATTCTAAATAATAATGGAAAGATGCAATTTTAAACAGTTGAAATACTTTGAACAATATTTTCCAACAATTTTTCAGCAATTCAGTATTTGAAACAATGTGATTTGAATAGGTAACGTCTATGACCGGCTTGGGCTGTACAATAGCATCCTTGCGATGCGATACGGCTTATCCCCGTGTGTAAGAGGGGTAAGCTCGCGCAATAATGCAATATGAGGGTATTGGTCATAAACGCTACACTACTCCCCCAATATCCCCACAATCAATAATCGAACTCATGGAGAGAGTTCCGTGTAGCAATGTGGTTTAAGCATACAACATGACAATTACTAAATAAAATGCAAGAAAATATAACCGTAACTTGCCTTTGTTAATGACTGGAACAGGATGTCGGTACCGGAGAGAAGTCAAATACGTCCTCGAAACCCTACAGTTGAGAACCCTTTCTTAGAACCATAGAGGAAACCATATCTAGGTGTGCTAGTTGCAATTTCTAGAAACAGACCCTAGCCAGGTTTTAAGTTATTTAATTAATCTACCGAAATCTGTCTAACGTCGTAAACTATATTTGTTATCAATTAACAGGATAAACTGACTACTGATTTATTGAAGAAAATAACAATTACAATTCAATTGGCAAAGCTTGTATTTTTAGTAATATATATAAAACTAACTTTCTTTAAATGATAAAATCATAGACTTGTTAACTTACTAGTAATTTATCCATTTTAATTAAATGTGAGAAATTCTTATTAATTTTATACAAAATAATTAATAACCAATTTTTATTATGCGCCTAGCTACGCCAACAACAAAACCCAGAAAATAAAATAGAAAGTCTACACTACACAATTACAGGACCACAGGAAAAACTGGGCTTATGCCCTTACAACAAATTAATTAAATTAATTTAAATGCTGATGTGAGCTTTGAGTGCCGTGAAGCGGTCAAAACAGAAGGCCGAGGCCCTGTACCCAAAATACTAAAGGAAAGTAACCAGTTCTAAAATAAATATAATTTATAGAAAAGGGCATCTCAGATTTAGTCATGCAATCTCATGTTGCTGGCTAACGCCTCAACGTACATGAAGTCCTGTAGCGTTTGCGTTTCGTCGAGGCTCATCCGACCGATACGGTCGTCGCCTAACGGGGATACAATAAAATCACAAAAATCCGACACTTAAGGCCAATCAAAAACCAATTTTGTAAACCGTTTGCAAAGACCGAACTTTGAAAATAGATTTCAATTTACCAATTTACTAAACTTAATTAAATACTTCTATTTTGAAAACTTTTCCAAAAATTTGGGCAGCATCTCCTCTGTAACTAGGACAACCTAGCCACGAGGCGGTACCGAAACTGACACCAAGTAAATATCCCAAACCAAGGAAACAATAACCCAAAGCATATGAAATGAGAACCACTCTAAAGAATTAATCCACAGCACTCACACATGCAAAAATGAAAACCATTCCTAAAGAATTAATCCACAAAACTAAATCCGAACCCAAGTAATGACTACAGCAACTCTAATACTAAACCCAAAGCCAATTGGCATACTAAACCAAGAAACATAAACCACAGAACTAAATCCGAGCCTAAAACGGCGCGTACCCCTTACACAACATCAATAAGCCGATCCCCATGACGGGTCGGGACCGCGTCATCACCGACTAACTACGGGAGGGGCACAGGGACACAGAATTATACCTCCGGTACTCGGCTAGAGCTCTCAGATGTAAAAAATAGAAGGAAGAATCTGTACGGACAGCGGGATTGGCTCGGGACAGCACGCACAGAAACGCAGAATAGCAGAATCGGTGCACGGGGAAAAATACGGACAGCGGGTCAGAGCAGCGGGGTACGGGGCCCGCAAAAACAGCGAAGGCGCGTACGGGATCCGACACGGCGAAGGTCGGCAGGTTGGGAAACCTGCGGAGAGGTGCTGCGGACGGGGGCCGAGCGGCGACGATCGCGGATGGGAGGTCGGCCGGACTGGTTGGGCTCGGCACAGGTCGACCGGGCGGTGTATGGGGGCCGAGCGGGGCTCGGGTCCGGCGAAGAAGGCGGCGCAGCCGCGGGATCGGGGCTCGAGCTGCGGCGGAAGCCGCTGGGTGGTCGCGGACGGGCGCCGGCAACTGGGGTCGGGACCGAGGAGGCGGACGGCCAGAGCTAGGGCTTGGAGAGGAGCCCGAGAGTGAGAGGTGGGGGAGATGATGCTACTGTGAAGGAGATGGGGGATTTCTGTGAAGGGAAAATGAGTGAGGATGGTGGGTGCTGGAGTTGATTCTTCTTATGGAAGAAGTGGGGGTGAGTGAAGAAAATGAGTAGTGAAGAGGAAAATAAGGAGAGGTGGGAAGAGTGCTGTGAACGTGGAGAATAAAGGGGATGGGAAAGAAGGAATGGGTCAGGGGTCGGGTGACTAGGTTTTTTTTTTTCCTTCTAAAAAATAATACATTTTTTTTATTTAAGAAGATCAAACTTAATTTGTTTTCTTTGTAAAAGAAGTCAGGTTCGGGGTTTCAAAGTCGGGTCGGACTCGGTGTCGGAACCCGGGCACCGAATCGAGACTGGGCCACAATCAAAAATCCAGTAATTAATTTTGAAATAATTATTTTCCTGATCCGACTTAAATAATAATAATATTAATAGTAAATAATGATAGTGATAATGATAATAATAATAATAATATTAATAACTAAACTAATTATCTAACTACGGAACACTGCTGCAACAAAAACTCAACAACTGACAAAAATCCAATAATTTCAAAAATTAGGGTTTTACAATATATATATATATATATATATATATATATATATATATATATATATATATATATATATATATATGGATAAAACCTCTCCGTTTATTAAAAAGGCTCAAAAAGCAGAAGCCTGACCAAGTATACAAGACACAAAATGACAAAGCCTGTACAAGTATACCACCAAAACGGAACGAAGAGGGACGGTCAAGCAAGAAGAATTAAGGAAGGGTAGGGGACCAGAAAGAAGTCGTAATGTAGGAGCATTGGGTGCTCCGTTTACGGCACTGACGGAAGACTTCCCGGATGAGCTGATCGGTCGAGTATTGGCGGCCCTCGTATCTCGTCTTGTTGTAATTTTTCCATAACACCCACGTAGCAGCCGCTGCGACGATCTGGTGGCCGTGGGAGGAAGAACCCCAGGCACCCGCCAGATCGTGGAAGCGTCCATCGCCCGGCTCAATGTTATAGAGCTGATTGAGGGTCCTCCAAGAATGGTCTGGCAGGGTCCCTTGACAAAAGATATGGTCAATGGTCTCCATCTGATGATCTGGGCAGCAATTGCAGGCAGACACAAGACTAATCCCAATGGTGTTGAGGATCTCGTCGGTGGGCAGTCTCTTATTAATGGCTCTCCACATGAGGATAGACCACTTCTTGGGGATACAGGTCTGCCAATAGTGCGCAATAGGGTGATACGGCTGACCAGTCCCGAGGATAGCAGTCCTCGCAGACCTCACCGAGAATGCCCGAAAGCTTCGAGCGTCTATCTAAGCGCGTCGTCCTCACTGCCAATAGTAATATCGATCTGGCGGATGAGTCCACCGCTTTATCACCAGCCCAATCCTAAATTTTGTCCCAGTTCTAGTCGTTAGTAGAGTAGTTCCACAAGTCTCTGATTCTGCTATTTCTCGGGGTCTCTAAATGACTAGGGATGAAGCTGTCTCCTGTCCATCGCTCCAAAAATGGGTCCGACTCGCCGGCGCCCAAGATGAGTCTCATTGCGGGCTCGGCGAGGTCGCGCCCGACGAGGATGCGACGCCAAGCCGCCGAGGATCTGCAGTTGGATATGGCCAGAGATGGGTGAATGTGTTTGAAGTACCTAGCCTTCATAAATATGGTCCATAAGTTCTTGCTCGTGCGAAATTTCCACCACAATTTCATAGAGAAAGAATTGACGATGTGGGTTAGCTTGGTAAATCCCAGACCTCCGACATCGGAAAGACGAGCCATAGATTCCCAGCTGGCCCAGTGGTGCTTGTCTTGGCCGTTGCAGTACCCCCAGAAGAAGTTAAAGAAGATCTATTCGATCGAATCAAGAACCTTCTTGGACGGGGAGCACGCAGCCAGAGTGTGGATGGGGATGGAAGTGAGCACGTGATTGATAAGGATCATCTTGTCTCCCGGGGACAAAGTGGCATTATGCCACCCTTCAAGTTTCTTCCTGATTCTAGCTGTCAGGTTCTCAAAGATACGAGTATTAGATTTCCCATCCACCAGGGGGCAACCGAGGTAGTTGAACAGGGGTTGGGCGACTGAGAATGATGTTAGTTGGAAGAGATTGGTGGCATGCTCTCTTTTGATGTTATGGTGGGCGTAGATAATGCTCTTGGAAGGATTGATCTTCTGACCCGAACATCTAGAGTACCTCTACAGAGTGTTGTGGACCACTTCCACCGCTCCGACGTTCCCAGATGAAAAAATGAGTAAGTCTTCCGCGAAAGCCAGGTGGGTGATGGTTGGACAGCCACTGGACGTGTGATACTGTTGGAAATTTGGAGTACAGACCATATTATTGAGGTTTCTACTCAGGGCGTCCGTGGCAATGATAAATACTATAGAGAATAGGGGTCGCCCTGTCTCACGCCTCAGCTGGATTTGAAGAATCCACCGGCCTGGCCGTTGATAACCGTGGAGAACCGCGAGTTGCTGATGGATCTCCACACTATGTTGGTCCAAACTTCTGAGAATCCGAATGCTCTGAAGACCCAGATCATAAATTGCCAATCCAGTATATCGTAGGCTTTTTTCATGTCTATCTTGACGGTAATGTTGCCCCCTCTTGCTGGGAACTTCATACAGATGATTAACTCTTGGGCCAGCATAATATTGTCCTGGATGTTTCTCCCTTGCACAAAGCCACTTTGCACCTCAGAGATTATCTTAGGTAAGATCCCCGCCATCCTGGAAGCGATGATTTTGGAGGTGATTTTGTTGGTGAAAGTGCAAAGCCTGATGGGGCAATAATCCCGAAAGGAATTCGGGTTATCTTTTTTCGGAATGAGGATAAGGTTGGCGCTGGTTATGGCTTTGGGGTATGTAGCTCCCTCGAAGAAGGCGATAGCCGCGTCGGTGATGTCTTACTTGATAATGTCCCAGCATTTGCGAAAGAAGACTCCAGTGAAACCGTCCGGACCGGGGGCACTATGCTCGTTCAAGGCCCACATCGCGTCTTTCACCTCCTGGACCGTAGAAAGATGTTCTAGCTGGATATTATCGTTGTCATTAATGAGTCTGGGGATTTGGTCCAAGAAGGGTCTATCTATATGGACGGTCTCTTTGGTGAATAGTTTGGAGTAGAACTCCGCCGCGGCCGCTTGGATGCTTTTAAGGTCAGTAATGATGTTCCAGTTGTCGTCTGCCGTACGGTGGATGGCTAACTTCTGTCTGCGACCGTTGACGTAGGCATGAAAAAATTTCGAGTTTCTATCCCCCTCGCTGTCCCATTTCAATCTCGCCTTCTGCTTTCAGAAGTCGGTTTCCACTTTAAGTCTAAATTTAAGCATAGCCTTGGTGAGGTTCAGGGCTGTCCTGGCCGTCGCAGACCGATCCGACGCAAAATGGGTTTCAGTGCGGGTGACATCGTCCTCCGCGACCCGCACAGCTTGGAAAATGTCCCCGTGGGCGAGTTTGCTCCAATTAGATAGGGCTTTTCTCATCGCTCGGAGCTTGTTGCTCACCTGCGCCAGGGGGTTGGGGGAGTCTTCCCGATTCCAAGCGTCCACGATGATACCCAGAAATTGGGGATGATCAGTCCAGAAATCTAGGAATTGGAAGTTCTTTTTGGGAGGATTGGTGTAGTTTTTTATTTCAACCAGCAGGGGGGACGTGGTCAGATTCGGTAGAGTTGAGGTGGGACAGATTGGTGGTGATACCCATACTGTGCCAGCGATCGTTCGTGAGGGCTCTGTCCAATCGGGAGTATTGTCGCCGCTCGTCTTCCTGCAAGTTGCACCAGGTGAGGGCGCTGCCGGTGAACTGAAGGGTGGTGAGATGAGCATTGAAGATAAAATTGTTGAAGTCTTGCATGGCCGAAATGGGAGGAGGTCGCCCTCCGATTTTTTCTTTTCTGCAGGTGATCGCGTTGAAGTCCCCGATGCACAGCCAAGGGAAGTTGATGTGGTGGAGGTGGATGTTTATGAGGTCGTTCCATAGATGTTTCTGTTCGGCAATATCGCAGCTGCCGTGGACTGCAGAAAGGATAGTACGCTCAGGGAGCGAGGGGTGTTCCCACCAGCAAGTGAGCGCTTGCTGGGAGTCCTGAATGACCCCAATTTGACCTCCATCGTGTCGAGGATCCAAATGTCGTTTCTTTCAGCTATGGCCGTGGGGAGGCCAAGCTGTAACTGGATAGATTTTAATCTTTTGGGAGAAATTTTGGGTTCGATAATAATAAGGATGTCGATCGTGTAGATTTTTCGCAGGCCAAAAATTCTCCTTAATGTGGGTTTGTTCGCCAGTCCGCGGACGTTCCACGATAGGATGTTAACCATTAATGAAGTTGAGAGAGGGGGGGTTTGTTCCGCCTGGTGGCAGATCTGGTTTGGATGGTATTGTTATCGACAGTTGCTTTGTTGGCCTTGTCCCCGCTAGTGGTTGATGCTTTTGCCCGTGACGAGGTATCATTGTCCCCGCACGGAAGTGACGCCTCCGCCATAGACGTGGTTGGAGAGTCGCTTGAGGATTACTCTGGTGGGTCCGTGGGAATGATTACCAATTCCCCGACGGAGTCCAAGATGGGATCTTCAGAGGGGATGACCAGGGAGTCGCTGGCACTCCTGATCAGCAGAATAGTTTGCTGGAGTGGGAAACCCGCGGCTTGAACCTGAATTCCTCTCCGTACTTGGTCTGGCCCGAGTATAGCAAGGGCTTCTTCAACGGGTTCGACGTTCGGGCGTTGTTGGTCAACACATATGGTTTCAGTGATCTCCTCGTCAATCTCCGTGTTCGGGTGGTTGTGTGTTGTCTCGGTGAGACCTAGAATGGCCGATAGGAGGCTAGGCTCACTTGGCTCCGCTTCTCCCGACTCTAGGACATCAAAAGGGTTGGAGAGGGTAAGATCTCGGGTGTTGCAGGGGGCCATAACTTTGATCAGAGTTTTGCAAGGATGCTCGCTTCGGTCAGTCTTGCCGTCACTGGATCCGAATCGAGTGTACGAGTTTGGACGCGTCATAATTGGTGACATGGGTGTCCTTCCTTCAGCTGGATCATTGTCTCTCCGGGTAGTTTTCTTCTTGAGTTCTGGGTGAAGGCGATGGCAGTGCTTCGTGAGGTGATCCCTTAAGTGGCAATGATTGCAGAACAAAATGTGGTTGTCGTAGAGGACTTGTTGGGTGTGGGACCGGTTATCCAGCTCTATAGTGATGAAATTGGGTGGTTCGATAGTGAGGTCGAGTTCCACACAAATTTTGGCATAGTGGGTCTTGGTTAGGTTGCTGGGTGTCCACATATATGCCGAAGGAGTTGGCGATGCGCCTAAGTGCCGTTGGGACGAAACATATGAGGGATAGATTAGGTAGAGTCACCCAAGCAGCAACTCTTGCAGAGTCTTCTTTGGTGGAAAACCCTTGTGACCATTTGATGATCTTCATCGAGTGGGAGCCGATCCTGCATATGCCTTTGGACCACACCGTCCTGTGATCGATGTCGAAGGAAAGATAGAGGAGGATATGCCAGGGGTCGAGGGGGGCTACCCAGTATTCAGCCGATAGACTCAAGCTGGCTATCGTTTCCTGTACCCTGGAGAGTTTGGGGCATCCAGTCAAAAACATAAGAACAAAAGTGTGGGGGAAAGAGGATGATAGAGAGGTTAATTCCAAGTCGAAAAAGGGGATCGTGGGAACAGAGGACTCCTGAGGGAATACAATGTCCGGCAGGCAGACATCATGGAGTATGAGACCCTTCGAAGAGGCCAAGTTCGGGCGTAGAGCCGCGGCGAAGGACCGCTGGAGAGGATCTGACGAGGAAGGGATCTGGGTCGCTCCCCAGGAGGGTGGGGGGCAGCAATAAGAAGGGGCTCGACTCGGAGCGGGGGGGGGGAGAGACAACGGGGTCAGCCAAAAGGGGGCTGCCGGAGGAGGAGGGTGGGGGTGCGACAACATCCCGATCGATTGAAAGCGCCACCGGAGGGGCAGCCGCGGTCGGAGGAGGTGGGGGTAGGGGGACACCTGCGTCGCGAGCAGCTATGAGAGGGTCCCCAGGACCAGCAACGCACGAGGGCGAGAGAACTCCCGAAGTCTCGTGAAGAAGAACGTCGGGGGCCAGAGGGACGGTGGGCAGCGGCGCGAAAGACGCTGGGGCTGAAGGGGTGGAGGCGGCTGGGAGGCCGGTGGAGGAAAGGACAGGGGAGGAGGGGAGGGCGGTGGCCTGAGAGGAGTGAGGGGAGAGGATGGGGAGGGGGGGGGGCCATTGGGCAAGGATTGGGCGTAAACCAGCGGGTTAGGGGAGGTCCCGCCTGAGAACGCTGAGAGGGAGGGAGATTAGTACGCTGAGTAGGGGGCGTAGGGCCCGCTAGACCAGCGTAAAGGGATGTGGGGGAGAAGTACGCAAGGGGTGAGGGTGATTGGTACGCTGAGTAGGGGGCACGGGGCCCGCTAGACCAACGTAAAGGGAAGTGGGGGAATAGAACGCTGGAGGAGAGGGGGAATAATACGCACCGGAGGGGGCCACATGAGCTGAGGAAAAGTTAGTGGGGGTGCTCCAGAGAAAACTGATCCAATGGGATTGGAAAAAAGTGCAGCGTAGTGTGCTAGAAAGGCATTGGAAGGGTGGGACCCACCATAAAGATATGGGAGCATGGCAGCGTACTGCGCATTGAAAAGCAAATGTGAGGGGTCTGCCTCGGAGGCTAGGCCGCAAGCGTCCAATCCGAGTGACCGTGGTAGGTAGGACTCCAAACCTGTACCGTAGGGGGGGTCCCACCCTGATGGGACAAAGAAAAAGGCGGGATATTGAAAACCAGGGGGCAGCGCAGACCGCCCGCTGAGATCCAGGGAGCTCCCTACTTTTTCGGCGGCAGCACCCTGGATAGGGAACCACCTGGATGCCGGCAAAGGAAAGCCTGAACTCCCGAGCGGGTGAGACGGGGAAGCGGGACGCCTGGGAAGGAGAGACAAAGGGGGGAGGAGAGGATGAAGGAGGCGGGGTCGGAACGGTTGGGAGGGGGGAGGAGGCGGAGGGGGAGTTGGCCGACCAGGGCCAGCAAGTCGGCCGACCAAGGAGCCACCATCGGAGGTCGGACATGAGGAGAGCTGAGGGGACGAAGGAGACCCTAGGGTCTCCAAGGGGGGAGGGAACACCAGGGAGAAAGAGCCATCTTTATATATATATATATATATATATATATATATATATATATATATATATATATATATATATATATATATATATATATATATATATATATATATTTTTAATGTACACCAAAACTCTTATTGGTTATTTTAGTTGGTTATTATTATTATTATTATTATTATATTGTTATTATTATATTAATATCATTAGTATTTGTTATTTTGATAATTCATTATCAAATGAATTATATATATATATATGTGTGTGTGTGTGTGTGTGTGTGTGTGCGTGCGTGCGTGCGTGCGTGTGTGTGTGCGTTCGTGTGTGTGTGCATATTTTTATAAACCATACACAAGGAAATTATTATCAAGATTTTTTTTGGTTTATGGAATATTTATTCATATATATAGATATGTATGGTTATATATATATATATATATATATATATATATATATATATATATATATATATATATATATATATATATATATATATATATATAAAATAAAGCAAAAGAAAAAGAAAAGAAAAAGGAATGAATACTGTTCCTTGCGGAACAGTATTGCAAATCGAGCCTCCCCAAATAAACCCAGCCCCGGCCCCTAAAAGTCCACACAGACCATATGTATATATATGAAGATCGAGAGAGGGAGAAGAGAGTCGATCAATAAACCCTAACCCCACCTATTTTCCAATGCACCGTGCCACCCCTGACAGCCTGGGCGCCCCGCCCTAGCCACCGAGAGCCGCCAGAGGCCGACTACCGCACCGGAAAAGCCCAAAATCCTGACCGAAACAGATTAGCTCTGTTTCGCACAGCCGTGAGGTACTCCCCTTCCCCTTTTTGTTTCTTCGTGTGTAGTTGATACTTTTTGTTTTCGTAAAATCCTACGTAAAGACTATGTGGCCCTCTAGAAGTCCCAGTGATTAGGTTTTTGGGAAATAGAATGATCTACCCGTGAAATCGATACAAAGATCGACAAAAATCCAGTTAAGAGCATAACTTTAGATAGCCCAAACACCCAACTTTGATGACAGATCATCGCTGATCCTTCGACTGATTAAAAATTGTGTTAAAACATGGTCGTAGACAACCTAACCAAGATGGAAACCCTATCATTAGTTTTATTTCAAGTGGTTTATACAGTAAGATAAATCGGATTGAAAATTGAGAAAAAATACATTAAAACTGTTTTCAGAAACATAGAAAATCACCGTTACGACGTGTGTCCCGACAAACCGGGCGACGTGGTCGCAACACATGAGCATCGAAAGATGTGTATGGATGTTGTCGATGTGTGGGATTCAACGAAACTCGATTTCGCTGTGTGTGCGCTACGAAATCGATGCGTATCCATCGATATACCCCGTATCGGCCTCTTTGCAAACTAGTTATTTATTTTGTGCACATTCGTCATCTTAAGACGAAACTTGCGCCAACAGGACCGTATCATTTTTTTGGTCTTGTATGAAAAGTTTGGTCAGAGTCTGATGTCACGACCCGCTGTCACGACCCACACCTGTTTAGGGACACGAGAACGTGGGAACGTCCAGCCTACGCCACAGTATTGGCAGTAGAACGCTGTTCTTGGTCACTATCTAATCAACAAATCACGCAATTATATATCATACCTGTCACAATCTCAACTCCGAATGGAGGACAAGTATAAGATACGATAATACTCAATCACAATCTAAGCACGATAAGATAACACATGAGTCTAACAACTATATGAAACTCAAGCAACTTAAATAAACATCTAAACAAAATCTCAAACAATCTCAAATACAACTCAATTTTCACTTATTACAAACAAGTTCTAAAAGTGAAACTAAACCATAAACTAGTAATCTACTCCAAGCTCTAGTGGTCCTCTAGGCTAGCTGTGAATCTCCAGGTTACCTGTAATATTTTCAACAGATCCAGTCAGGACAGGAGCGAGCACAATACATCTCATGCAGTTCATATCATATTGGGAAATATAAAGCATGCAAAAGAGTAAGATACATGGACTATAAAAAAATATGAAAACGAGAGAGATTTGATAACTAAAAATATCTATATACATGATAAGTAAGAACTGTAAGTAACCTGTGATTTAGAGCATGAGATGGTTATATAAACGGTTTAAGACATGTACAAGATTTCACAAGATTGTACAAGATTTCACAAGAGTATCACAAGATTGTACAAGATGGGATTTGATCACATAACCATTTCCTACTCACCCTCCCCAATCAATACACAAGGATCCTGTCAAATTATGTTACCTTGTACAAGAGGTTTTTATCATGTTTGCTCACGTGATCATGAGAGTACAAAATTGCACAAGAGTATACATGAAAGCGATGTACATGAAATACAAGATGTTCGTGAAAAGCACATGACAACTGTATCTGATGCACCCCAAGGAAGATAACATCGCATGACAAGATCCATATAGTACCAATCCGTGATAATAACGTGACAACATCATGTAAAGTAATCTAGAGCAAGAATATAAATCCTACCAAGTATGAAATGATCAAAGAATGTACTCGCCTTTCACCCTGAATGACTGATATTAATGAATGTCTAAACTGGTGTCACAGAGTCCTATTTAGAGCAACATAAGTCATGATGTATACAAGGGGGTTATAAATGAAGTATACAATGCATCTACATAATTTCTAGGTCAATCTAGGTCAAAGTCAACTCTTGGTCAACTATAAAGTCAAACTAGGTCAACTCTAGTCAACTGTGGTCAAACTAGCTAGTGTTGGGTCAACAATGGTCAACTAGTCCAGGTTAGTCAATTCTAGGTCTAAATAAACTAAGTATATGCAAATCAAGTATCCAAGAAAGCTACTAACTCATAGCCTAAGTCACTTGCTAAACCAAGCACAAAACTAAGCCATAAGCTAACAAAGCACACAAACTTAGTCATATAATGTATATATATTATTCACATTCACATATTCATATACATAGATATATATAGAAAAACTATATATATAGGCACATACATATATATACATAGAGAGCGCGAAGGAGAGGTAAAAGAGTAAGTGAGTGTGTGTGTGACATGTGTGTGAAAGGATATGTGTTAATGTTCTCAGATTTAGTGATAGGTAGGTGTATGGGACATGGGATACATGGTGTCAAAGGATGTATGAATGTATATGTGTAAAAGGTTATAGGTTAACTCAGTTTATAAAAGTACATACATACATACTTACATTACATACATGCATACATACATATCATATATACATACATACATTGCATACATGCCTACATACATATCACATATGCATACTTGCATTCATTCATGCACCTATACATACATACATAGATGCATACATATATATTTGAATACGTTATATACTTGCATACATTATATTTCATATATGCATACTCTACATTATATTACATTCATATATCATTAAGTTGCATACATATACTTATTTTTATTACATACATGTCATTCATGCATATTACATAAATACATGCATCTATACATTATATACATTGTATACAACATAGAAAAATAGAAGAGAAAAAAGGGGAAAAACTGAAATGGAAAGGGAAAGGAAGAAAAAATGTAAGGAAAAGAGAAAACAGTGGACATATACATGCTTGCATCATATATTCTACATTACCATACATGCTATCATTACATATTGTATTATATTATGTATACATTATGCATTCATATCTATCATTACATGTATACCTTGTATTCATATCTAGCATTCATTATATACTTTCATGCATACATTGTATATCATTCTTTCATTCATGCATTTATGTATTGCTTACATACATTACATTGATTGCATTCCTACATGCTTGCATTCAACCATATATATATATTAATGTAAAAAGGATACATATCATATATATATATATATATATATATATATATATATATATATATATATATATATATATATATATATATATATATATATATATATATCATTTCATTCATCTAACATATCATGTATTACATACTCTACATTCATTTAATATCCATACTACATAGGCTCATAGGTTACACAAAATGCCTATGTCGTATAGTCACTCTTCTACTTAAAACCAATACTGTACCAATTGGACCATCACTAAATTCTAGGATTAAAGTATGTCATAGTCCTTTGTGTTAGCTTTCCGAAACTTTAAACGGATCGCATTTTCGTGTCCGAAAGCTCCCGGAATCACAAAAACACCAAAATGCGTTCGTCTTTCGTACAGCTGAAAATTAAATAATTTTACAGAAAGTTTTAGAATGAATTTGGCTTATTAAAATATATATTTGGAAAACTAACTTCGATACGGTTCTTTTAAAAAATGGGAGATAAATCGGAGTTCTAAGCTAAAAGTTATGACATTTCTAAGTTGATTTGGTTAATAAAAACGTGGATGAATATTATGATGAATTTGAGTTGTTTTGGACAAAAGAAACACATGTAGGCCACGAACTTGGATACCAACATAGTTATCCAAATGAAACTCATTCTAACCATCATAACTAAGATCAATCCGCTCTTTAACCATTCTAAAACTAAATTTAAATATCTATTTAAACTATTATCGTACATATATACACATGGGGTGTCCTAATTTGGGATCTATCAAGTAGGACACAAGACACATATCTAAAATTCTCAAGAGAGCTCCAAATGGCCTCAAATTAAAATCTAATGGTTGTACATGCTTGGGGGTGGATACTATGGATTCAAATCCAACTAAAATGTAAGGGAAATTGAAATAGAGAGATGGTTATACCTATTGGAAGTGGGATCCCAATGATACACTCAAAGGACACGGTTCTGACACGAAAACTCCTCCAAAATGGACACCCTTCCTTGCTCCTTGCTCCCAATCCTTGCTAGCACCTCCTTCTTGGTTGAATGAGAAGAAATGATGGAAGATTGGAAGAAGAATGGAGGGATTTGGAGATCAAAATCAAGAGTAAAGATCTCAAGTTTGGGGAAGAACAAATTAGGGTTCTATGTAGAGGTAAAAAAAGACAAGTATTTTCTTAAGAATTCTTTATAGGAAGGGGGGGACACTTGATGGCTGGTCATTAGATGAATTAGGGTTAGTTTTACATGTAGATGAGTGGCTAGGGCTTGTCCACCCAATTCCAAGCCTTCATATTGGTTCAATTAGTCATAAGACTTTCTTTTTCACAAATATCCCAATAGGTAAATATCCTACTATAAAATATCTAGATATTGTTAATCTAACTTAACCATTAAGTCTCTAACCTTCTAACTAAACCTCCATGAGCATCATTAACATCTAGGTTTAGTCAAAACTAGGTTAGTCTCTAACAATTCAATTAGCACAATATTAATTAATCAAAATTTATTTTCATTAATAAGTCAAAAATGACCAAAATATCCTTAGGCTAAAAAGTCACAGTTAGTCATCCTAATCACATGGTTAGGTCTCCATGGTCATGGTTAGTCTATAGGTTATGCAGTCTTTAGGGTTATACTAGTTAACCATCAAAATAACAATTCAATATTTTAAATAGTTTTAAAATAATTAAAAATCACCAAAAATCATAACATGGTTTAAATATTATTATTAAATAATTATAATTACAAAATTTTAAAATTACCATTATTTTAGAAACTGGGTGCTACACCCGCACCCTAGGTAGGGGCACAAGTGCGTGACAGCGCCCAGCCTACACCGTAAAAACGACGTAGAATGATGTAGGTCTGCTAGCTAACAAACAGTATATAATAACCTGTCTTCTCCACACGAAGGAATATAAAATAAAATACTGATAATACTCAAACACAATCTAGAAGAAAGAATCATGGAACGAAAACTAGATAGATATAATCACAAAGTGCAATATCCAGCTCAACAGAGAGAAAGAGAGTCACAAAGTAATATGGTTATACAATCCCAAATATAATATCATAAACATAAGTAGCAAACTGGAGACAAGGTCCAGTCCAAAATAATTCTAACTAAGCAATAGGTAAAGTTTCGTCAGGCGGAGCTAAGCCCTGCTGAACAATGGTCTCCAAGTCTATGCCCACTACGTCATCCGAACCGTAGTAGGTACAGTAATCCTCCTTATCAGCATCTGTAATATTTTGTCAACATTTCCAATCAGGATGGAACGAGCACAGCAACTAACAATAGTTCATAAGATATGATAAAAGCTATAAGACTGTAAATAGAGAGTATATACAAGAAATCAGGGAATGTACATGTGATTATCATGGCATGGTAAGCTATAAATCTAGAGTTAGAACAAGGCAAGTAAAACTAATCATAGCATGTACATGAATCAAGAATCATCTATCTAGGTGTGTGAGTACTTGCTATAATATGTGGCCGACTTGGAAACTTGTACAATAGTAACAGGCCTGGCTAATCATACGTGGGGTGTATGATCAACACTCACAATCTATCAATGCACAATAGGTACACAATAGGCATTGACCATATATCTACACTAATACTCTCCGCCTCCGACTGGTAGAGTGGATCCAAGCAAGACACATTACGATACGGGATTCTGCGAGAAGGGAGCAAGTCTCCTCGAGAATCGGTATCTATATACTGCACAAGAACTACAAAGGGGCTTGCACAATATATACCAAGATAACGAGGAATAACATCTCATGTCAGGATCCATGAATACCAATCCGTGTGACCAACGTGTCAAGAGCAAGCATATCTACACTAATTACATAAATTATAACAATTATCGTAAATTAGAAAAGTTATCAGAGAATGTACTCGCCTGTAATGTGATGGATAAGTCGACTGAGTCCAAGAACAGTGCCTCGAGGACCTATAGATGGAATACTGTATCAATATAATGGTTTGAAAGTGAAATTAAGTTATACTGAGTCAAACTAGGTCAAGACATGTCAAACTAAGTCAAACTAGGTCAAACTAGATCGTACAGGGTCAATCTAAGTCGTATTAGGCCTAACAAAGTCAAACTAGGTCAATGCAAGTCAAACAAAGTCAAACAAGGTCGATTTAAGTCAACGGTTGACTTACAGTTGACTTTTGGTCAACTGGTCAACTCTGATCAACCCTAGGTCAAACTGGACTAACGTTGACTAACAGTTGACTTTTGGTCAACTGGTCAAGTTTGGTTAAGTTCTTGTCAATTTTTAGGCTACGGTTGACATTCGGTTGACTTTTGGTCAAAATAGTCAACCGTGGTCAACCAAGGTCAAAACAAGTCTAAGTCCACTATTCCTAACCATTACCAACCATAAAATCCTAATTACAACTATATCTTAAGGTATTAAACCCATATGTTATGAAATGGGTATTATCCTAAATTATCCCGTTTACTCTTTCCAAGGTAAAACCTCACTTTAGCTTCTAACTCCCACTCTATATTTTCCTACTTCATTCTAAGCTTTCCCACACTCTCTAATATGGTACTTAAACCCTCTTCTAGAATCTCGATACCGTATTACGGTATCTTGATATCTAAAAGTCAAAAGGGTAAAATTATATAACCTTAGGATAGTGGAGATTCATGAGATACCACTTGGTATCTAATGATACCACGCAAACTAAACTCTAACCCTTAACTAACTAACTAAACTCTAACTAGGATACTAACTCTCACAATCTAACCAATACCAACTCGCTATCTAACTATCTAACATGTCTAGTAGTTATTCTAACTTATCTCAATACCTTACCTCTAACTCACATTCTAACTCACCCATAACTCACTCAAACATACCCAAATATGAGGCCATTTAGTGGGGTTATATAGAGGCTATTTAGGGTATATATATAGGGGAATATATGGGTATATATAGGGGTATATATGGCTTATATATGGGTATATAGGGTGGGGGGTAAATGGGGTTAATGGGGGTCAAAAAGGGGGACTGTTTTGGGCTGCTACTGCTGCTAGTAGCTGCCGCTACTGCTGCTATTTTAGGACAGAAAAAGGGGGGGTTTACTGCACCACAGCCCCCAAACAATGGGGGGGGCTGCCCACTGCAACGGTCCCCAAAGGGGGACTGTTTACTGCTGCTGCTGTCCCTGTTTTGGGACAGCAAGGGGGGTTGGCTGCCATTGTGCGGCCCCCTTCTCTCCCTCCCTATCACACTCTCCATCTTCTCTTCCTCTCTATCTCATTCTCTTAACTCTCTTCCTCTCACTCTCTATAATCTCTTCCTCTCTATCTCATTCTCTTAACTCTCTTCCTCTCACTCTCTATACATATATATATAACACTCACTCATACTTATATATATATATATATATATATATATATATATATATATATATATATATATATATATATATATATGTAGGGACACACACACACACACACACACACACACACACACACACACACATATATATATATAGACACAACACACACACTCATGCATACATACATATATATATATATATATATATAGACACACACACATACATATCTATGGACACAAACACACACATGGATACATGGACACACACACAAGGATATATGGATATATGGACACACACACTCATCCTAGTTCTCCTAGGAGTCTCTCATTGGCCTCTAACCTTGACACAAAGGGACACAACCATGGGGTAAATCCTATGGGTTCCAAAACTAATTAAAATTCATGGGAAATTGATTTAGAGGATAAGAAATTACCTATTAGGAGTGAATCCTAACGAAACTCTCTCCGACACGAAGATCCTTGTAGGAAGGACACTCACTACTAAAATCTGCTCATTTGGCGACATAAATTTAGCAACGTTCGATTAACGTCGCTAAATTGTGTACATTAGCGACGTTTTAGTGAGGCGTCGCTAATCGTCGCTACTAGCGACGAAGTAAGCGACGAAATAACGACGTATATTAATTTTTTGAGCTAGTCGTCGCGAAACATCGCTATGACGTCGCTAATAGCGACGAATTTAGCGACTGTCGATTGAATGTCGCTAAATTCTAATTATATCCCCCCCGCCAATTCATTTCCCTCCATTTTTCTCTCTTACTCTCTCTTCTCCCCCCTCCGGCGCTCTCACTCTCTCCGGCGACTCTTCTCCCTCTCCGGTTCGTAACTCTTCTTCCCCTCTCTCTCTCTCCTTCTCTCTCTCTCTCTCTCTTCCGTCTATTTTGGTTGTTGGTAGTTTGGAGGACGGGTGCGGGTGGCTCGGGGGAGGTGCAGGGGGGATACGGGTGGTTGGGGGTGGCTGGGGGTGGGTGGGGGTGGGTGGGGGGGTAGGGCAGGGGGGACGAGGGCGGCTGGGGAAGGGGAGCTCGGGTTAGGGTCCATTTTCTCCTATTTTACTCTCTCACTCTCTCTCCTCCCCTCCTCCGACGCTCTCACTCTCTCCGGCGCTCTCACTCTCTCCGACGACTCTCTCTCTCTCTCTCTCTCCGGCTGTTTTGGTTGTTGTTGGTTGGGGGGTACGCGTGGCTCGGGGGAGGGGCATGGGGGATGCGGGTGGTTCGGGGGTGGCTGGGGGGTGGCTGTGGGGGTGGGGCAGGGGGGACAAGGGTGGCTGGGGGAGGGGAGCTAGGGTAGGGTTCGGGTTAGGGGTGGCTATGCGTGGGCGGCTGGGGGAGGGGAGCAGGGGGGAGTGGAGGGTTAGGGTTCGGGTTAGGGGTGGTGTAGGGGGGCTTGGTCAGGGGCACCGATAGTGCCGAAAAATCTGATAAGTTAGTAATAATTATTTGTTTTTCGACACCGAAAAATATGATACTCCGATTCGAACGTACCGATAGTGCCGATATTTGTAACAAGTAGTTTTTTTGGTTGGTTAATTGGTAACATGGTGATCAGGACATATAGTCCCTGCAGCCATTCGACTGGCGAGACAGAAACTATGGCATGGTGATCAGGACATAGTCCCTGCAGCCATTCGACTGGCGAGGCAGAAACTATGTAGCCGTAGATAACGTTGACTGCCCTCCGACCCTCATCCCTAGGCAATGATGATATGACAACCTATCACTATATCTTATATAGTAGTAGATGATGTCTTAGTATTACATTATGTGAGTTCATCTTGATTCTGTTACATTCTTCAGATACTAGATACGATAAGAACATATACTACACCATATGTACAGAACATAGATGATTCACACTAATGTATGCTAGAATAAATTTTGGGTTGTATTCTGAGCCATCCGTTCTTACACTTGGTGATCGGAACATATAGTCCCTGCAGCCATTCGACTGGCGAGACAGAAACTATGGCATGGTGATCAGGACATAGTCCCTGCAGCCATTCGACTGGCGAGGCAGAAACTATGTAGCCGTAGATAAAGTTGACTGCCCTCCGACCCTCATCCCTCGGCAATGATGATATGACAACCTATCACTATATCTTATATAGTAGTAGATGATGACTTAGTATTACATTATGTGAGTTCATCTTGATTCTTTTACATTCTTCAGATACTAGATACGATAAGAACATATACTACACCATATGTACAGAACATAGATGATTCACACTAATGTATGCTAGAATGAATTTTAGGTTGTGTTCTGAGCCATCCGTTCTCACACTTGGTGATCAGGACATATAGTCCCTGCAGCCATTCGACTGGCGAGACAGAAACTATGGCATGGTGATCAGGACATAGTCCCTGCAGCCATTCGACTGGCGAGGCAGAAACTATGTAGCCGTAGATAAGTTGACTGCCCTTCGACCCTTACCCCTCGACAATGATGATATGAAAACCTATCACTATATCTTATATAGTAGTAGATGATGTCTTAGTATTACATTATGTGAGTTCATCTTATTTCTATTACATTCTTCAGATAGTAGATACGATAAGAACATATACTACACCATATGTACAGAACATAGATGATTCACACTAATGTATGCTAGAATAAATTTTTGGTTGTGTTCTGAGCTATCCGTTCTCCAGCATCGTGTCCAGCTCCAGCTCCAGGCGATCAGTAGTTTCGTTTTTGCATTTTTTGACTGTACTATATTTTTGACTTTGTACGTATTTGGGGATATTCAGTTTTTTCGTTGAGGATACTGAGTTTGTACGTATTTGCGGATATTATATATTGACATTGTTCGTTGCGGATTGTATTTTTTTTATATTTTTTGTATATTCTGGAATGTATTGTGCGTGCCGGTGTTGAGTGTTCCACCGAGGGGGTCGGCGAACCCAGGAATTGGATTTTGTATTTTGTATTCTGTATTTTGGCTCAGGCTCCAGCTCCATTTGCATTAATCTACGGTACGACATGGTGATCAGGACATAGTCCCTGCAGCCATTCGACCGGCGAGGCAGAAACTATGTAGCCGTAGATAAAGTTGATTGTCCTCCGACCCTCATCCCTCGGCAATGATGATACGACAACCTATCACTATATCTTATATAGTAGTAGATGATGTCTTAGTATTACATTATGTGAATTCATCTTGATTCTGTTACATTCTTCAGATACTAGATACGATAAGAACATATACTACACCATATGTACAGAACATAATGATCCATACTAATGTATGCTAGAATAAATTTTGGATTGTGTTCTGAGCCATCCGTTCTCACACTTAAGTACTGTGAGAGCGCCGGAGAGAGTGAGAGCGCCGGAGGGGGGAGGAGAGAGAGTGAGAGAGTAAAATGGGAAGAAATGAATTGGTGGGGGAATATAATTAGAATTTAGCGACGTTCATACTACCGTCGCTAAATTAGTCGCTATTAGCGACGTCATAGCGACGTTTTACGACATATAGTGCCGATATTTGTAACAAGTAGTTTTGTTGGTTGGTTAATTGGTAACATGGTGATCGGGACATATAGTCCCTGCAGCCATTCGACTGGCGAGGCAGAAACTATGGTACGACATGGTGATCAGGACATAGTTCCTGCAGCCATTCGACTGACGAGGCAGAAACTATGTAGCCGTAGATAAAGTTGACTATCCTCCGACCCTCATCCCTCGGCAATGATGATACGACAACCTATCACTATATCTTATATAGTAGTAGATGATATTTAGTATTACATTATGTGAGTTCATCTTGATTCTGTTACATTCTTCAGATACTAGATACTAGATTCGATAAGAATGTATACTATACCATATATACAGAACATAGATGATTCACACTAGTGTATGCTAGAATGAATTTTGGGTTGTGTTCTGAGCCATCCGTTCTCACACTTAAAACACATATGAATTAGAACTGTGTGTCAATCTTTGTTTTTGTATTTTCGGCGAACCCAGGGATTATATTCTGTATTTTGTATTTTAACTTTGTACGTATTTGGAAATATTCAGTTTTTTCGTTGAGGATACTGAGTTTGTACGTATTTACGGATATTGATTTGGTTTGTTGAGGATATTATATATTGACATTGTTCGTTGCGGATAGTATTTTTTTTTATATTTTTTGTATATTCTGGAATGTATTGTGCGTACCGGTATTGAGTGTTCCACCGAGGAGGGTCGGCGAACCCAGGGATTGGATTCTGTATTTTGTATTTCGTATTCTGTATTTTGGCTCAGGCTCCAGCTCCAGCACCATTTGCATTATGGAACCTATTTTTTTATATTTTTTTAACTTAGCGACATTTTTAGCGACGTTAACATTAGTCGCTAAACATTAGCGACGTTAATGAATGTCGTAAAATGTGTCGCTAAATGCTGACGGGACAACACGTGGCACCATAATCTGATGTCAGCTCGTCGTCGCCAAAACGTCGCAACAGTGTCGCCAAATGGCGACAACACAATAACGTCGCCGTTTACGTCGCTAATTAGCGTCAACCAATAAACGTCACAAATTACGTCGCTAATTAGCGACGTTAATAACGTCGTCCTAGCGATGTTTTGCGACGTTTTCTCGTTTAGCGACACATTTTTTCCGTCGTTCCCGAAACGTCGCCTTAAACGTCGCTAAATTGATTTAGCGACGTTTTCACCGAGGTTAGCGACGTATTATGCCGTCGCTAATCTGATAAATTTTTGTAGAGACTTCTACCTTGTACTTTTCTCCCAAACTTTGGTAGCACCCTCCCTTGATGGTGTAGAGAGGATCTATAGAAGAAATTTTGGGGAAAAAAGAATATTTGGAGATGAAATCAAGATTTTAGGTCTAGATTTTGGGAAAGAACTCAAAAGGGGGAAGAAATTTAGAGTGGAGAAGAAGTAAAGTGGAGAGAGGGAGTCTCCCCATGTGGCCGGCCATGTAGGGGGTTTGGGGGCGTTTGGCAAATATCCAAAATGCCCTCCAAGCCTCCTTTAGGCCAAAATTGACTTAAACAAAATTTTGGGGTTAGAAAGGCCAAGTTAAAATCTACAAATTGACCGATTAAGCCATGTGGGATTTGTCTAAAAGTACTAGACTAATTAGTAGGATTTATGGGCCATGTCTAACTTAAATTTGGGTTCCATCTAGAGTCTGAGCTTCCCGGGTCCCCGATACAAGTCGGATTGAGATGAAATTCGAACCCGACTTAATAAATCCCCAAATAACATTATAATTAAATAAAAAATTTCTAAAATTCCCAAAAATGCAAAATGACCATTTTACCCCTATTTATGAAAAGTAGGAGTGACAAGTATATCCACCTTAAAAAAAATTCGTCCTCGAAATTGAAGACGAAACTATCACAGCAACATAAACAGAACAAGGAAGGAAAAAGAAAAATCTTACCTCAAGGCTCGAAGAGATATGAAAATCACTCCCGCATGTCGTCCTCTCTCTCTTAAGTAGACTCACCTGGAGAGTGGTGCCTCCATGAAATGCGAACCAAGGGAATGACCTGGTTTCGGAGCACCTTCTCTCTTCGGTCCAAGATCTCAACCGGCTTCTCTGGATAACTGAGAGTCGGTCCCACTTCGATCTCGTAGTGGTCCAAAACATGACTGGGATCTGCCACGTACCACCTCATCTGCGACACATGGAACATGTTGTGCACTCCCTCTAGTACGGGCGGTAACTCCAGTCGGTAAGCCACTGCACTGACCCTGTCCAAGATACGAAAAGGTCCGATGTATCGTGGACTAAGCTTCCCGCCACTACCAAAACGAATCGTGCCATGCGTTGAAGAAATTCGCAGAAACACAAGACCACCAACCTAGAACAAAAACACAAGACTTAAAGCTTGATCTAAAACAATCACAATCAGACTCAAATACTAAAAAAATCTAAACTATACCTGAAACTCCAACGGCCTCCGGTGGCTATCGGCCCAATGTCATTGCCTGTCCTGCGCCACCCGAAGTCTATCCCTGATAACCATGACCTTCTCTACAGCATCCACTACCATCTCAGGGCTAAGCAAAACCCTCTCGCCGACATCATCCCAAGACAAGGGAGTACGGCACCTCCGTCCATATAGAGCCTCGAAAGGTGATATCTCTATACTGGCTTGGTAGCTGTTGTTGTAAGCAAACTCTACCAAATGAAGGTGGTCCTCCCAAGATCCCCCGAAGTCCAAGATACATGTACGAAGCATATCATCGAGGGTCTGAATCGTCCTCTCCGACTGCTCGTCTGTCTGGGGGTGGTATGCGGTGCTGAACTTGAGCGATGTGCCTAAGCTAAGCTGCAAACTCCTCCAGAAGTAGGAAGTGAATCGGCTATCCCGATCCGAGACTATGCTCACTAGAACCCCGTACAATCGGACTATTTGTCGTACGTACATCTCAGCCAGCCTCTCCGTAGACAAACCCACCTTGAAAGGCAAAAAGTGGGCCGATTTGGTCAATCGATCAACAATGACCCAAATCGCATCCTTCCCTCCTGGAGAACGTGAAAGTCCAGACACAAAGTCTATAGTGATATGCTCCCACTTCCACTCAGGAATGGATAGTGGCTGGAGCAACCCACCTAGCCTCTGCCTCCCGGCTTTCACCTGCTGGCACACCAAGCATCTAGAAACAAATTGAGCCACCTCGTATTTCATGCCATACCACCAAACATGATGTCTCAAGTCTCTGTATATCTTGTTGGACCAGGATACATAGAGTACTGAGAACGATGCGCCTTCTGAAGAACCTCCTCCCGAAGTCCTCCGTTCGGTACGCACAATCTGGTGCCATGCCTCAACGACCCATCTTCCGCTATAGAGAACTCATCCAAGAGTCCTGCCCGGACCTGCACCCTGATGACCCTCAGTGCCTCATCCTCAAACTGAGCTGCTCTGACTCTGCCTATCAGCTCTGACTACACCTGAAGACCCCACATCTGCTCCTCAAACCCAGGAGCTATCACCTCAATGCCCAAGCTCTCCAGATATGCCAGAAGGTGACGATCCATCGTCAAACACATAGCCACTAGATACCTGCTCAAAGCATCCGCAACCACGTTGGCCTTTCCCGAATGGTACTGTAAGGATATATCAAAATCCTTTATCAGCTCTAACCATCGCCTTTGCCTCATGTTCAGCTCCTTCTGGGTAAACACGTACTTCAAGCTCTTGTGGTCAGTGAAAAACTCCACACGCTCTCCGTACAAATAGTATTTCTACAGCTTTAAGGTAAATATGACTGCTGCCAACTCTAAATTATGAGTCGGGTAGTTCTTCTCATGTGGCCGTAACTGCCTAGATGCATAAGCAATTACCTTCCTATGCTGCTGAAGAACGCAACCCAAACCCTTCCCCGAAGCATCACTGTAGATCATGAATCCTCCGGAACCAGATGGCAATCAAAATATGAGCCAACGTCAACCTCTTCTTCAGCTCTTCGAAAGCAGCCTGACACTCATCAGTCCAGACGAACTCCACGTCCTTCTTGGTGAGTCTAGTCATCGGCTCTGCTATTCGAGAGAAGTCCTGCACAAACTTTCTATAATATCCTGCCAAACCCAGAAAGCTCAGAATCTCGGCAACTGAACTGGGTGTCGACTAAGACTCCACCGCCGTAATCTTCTTATGATCCACTGAAATCCTATCACCGGATACAACATGGACTAGGAACTCCGCTCGGTCCAAGAAGAACTCGTACTTCGATAGCTTCCCATACAACTGCTCCCTCCTCAGAGTCTCCAGCACAACCCATAGATGCTCCTCGTGCTCCTCAGGCGTCTTCGAATAGATGAGAATGTCATCAATGAAGACCACCACAAACTTGTCAAGGCATAGATGGAATACCTTATTCATCAAGTTCATGAATACCGCTGGGGCATTAGTCAACCCAAATGGCACGACGGTAAACTCATTCTGGCCATAACGGGTACGAAAACTAGTCTTCGGAATGTCATCCCGCTTCACCTTCAGCTGATGGTACCCAGATCGCAAGTCTATCTTCAAAAATACCCTCGTGCCGCTCAACTGATTAAACAAGTCATCAATCCTGGACAAAGGATACCTGTTCTTGATAGTGAGGTTGTTGAGCGCTCGGTAGTCGATACATATCCGTATCGTACCGTCCTTCTTCGGGACAAACAGAACTGGTGTACCCCAAGGCGAAGAACTGGATTTGATAAAGCCCTTGTCCTGTAGCTCGTCGACTTGCCTCTTCATCTTTCCAACTCGCTGTTGTTGACTCGATAGACATGCTGAGAAATAGGCTCAGCACCCGACATCAAGTATATCGAGAACTCAACATATCTGTCCGGCGGCATCCTCGGCAATTCCTCGAGGAAGACATCCAAGAACTCTACAATAAATGGATACGGCAACTCCTGCCCCGCCAACAAGGCTCCACAGAATCTATCTCCCGGCTCCGCTGCTCCTCTGACAAACTGAAACTCTGGCTCTTCCGGCAGACTAAACAACACTCTGCCTACTCTACAATCTATACTAGCAAGGTGCCTGCTCAATCAATCCATACCGAGTACCACATCGTAGCTCAGAAGTGGCATTACGAGCAAGCACGTACCCAAATCCTAGCCTCCCAGATTAACTCTCCGCCCCTTGCAAATATTATTAACCAGGATAATACCTCTTCCGGTCATAATCTTGCAAGTCCTACCCAGATATTCAGCAATAATGTTGTATCTAAGTGCAAAAGAAACTGACACAAAACTGTGAGTAGCACCTGAATCAAACAATGCTAAAGCAGGAAAAGAATCAAGAAGAACCGAACCTGCAACAATATCTACAACTGGCTCGATCTCCTCGGCTGTAAGAGCAAAAGCACTGCCCTAAACACCTCGCGGCTGTTGGTACTGAGCAAACCGCTGCTGCTGGGTCAGAAGTGGACCCCTCGGCTGCACTGCAATTACTCTCGTTGGCACCCTCTGAGCTGTACCAGTAATACGAGGGTTCACTGGACACTCTCTCAACTGATGGCCTATGCCGCTGCAAAAGAGATATACTCTCAGCCTCTTCCGGCAGACCTCCCAGGTGTGACCAGGCTTCTTGCAGAAGTTACAAGGAGCCCTATTCTATGCCTGCCTCTGCTGAGTGTGCTGCACCTACTGAACCGGTGCTCTGGCCTGAACCTGCGGCTGGTGATGCTGGAAAGAACTATGCTGAAGCTGAGGGCATTTAGCAGCTCCCGCACTGCTAGTAGCCCCCGGGAAAAGATTGCGATCCCTCTTGGGCTTCAAGCCCCACTCCCGCTCTACCTTGCGAGCCTCCGCATAGATCTGTGTATAAGTCTCATAAAAAGAGGGAATGAAGATCTTGATATCCCAGATCAACCCCTCTCTGAAATGGCTCACCCTGATCTCCGGGTCACGAACCATGTACTCCGTATATCGGCTCAGACGGCCAAACTCTGCGGCGTACTCCTCCACAGACAAACTGTCCTGCTGTAGATTCTAGAACTGCCTCACCAGGTCGATCTTGTCTGTAGGAGAGAAGAACTTCTCTTTGAAGAGAAGCTTGAACTCGGCCCAAGTATGGCCCTACCCAGCAAGGGCTGGCTCGTTCCTGAACCAGGTGCGAGCAATGTATAACAACTGCAAATCCACCGCCTCAACCTTCAGGTCGTATACGAGGCGGGAGGCCATCATCTGTCGCTTGATGTCCTCGAGCCAGTCGTCTGCATAGACCACACCCTCGGTCTCGCTAAAGTCACGGGGACCTAGCTTCTTTAAGTCCTGAATATCTCCCGACCTCCGACGCGCCCCATGATGTGGAGCCCTCTGCTCTATGGCTGCTAAGGCCAACTGATGGGCATCCTCCATGCCCCGACGTATCGCGTCTGTCTACCTCTACTGAGCCTCAGACTGGGCTCTCTGAGTCTCCAGCATCAGCTGAAAAAAAGCAAGCATCTGCCCCATGTTTGTAGGTAGAGGAGGCAGAGGTGGAAGAACATATGCAGCTAACGGAGGAATCCGCTGTACAGGAGGAGGAAGAGTGCCCATATCAACCACTAGTACTGCGACCGGAATAGTCGTAGCAACCCTGGGGTTAGTCCTCGAAACTGGTAGAGGAGCGCCCCCAAGAGCTGCTGTCGACACCCTGATTGCGACAGGAGTGTCTGGATCAGGTCCACGAGTCATATCAGACCTCTCCATATCCGCGATCTCAGGATGCTGGGATCTGGTCTGTACCATACTGAAGATAGATGAAAGAAGAAAATCAATATGGCACATGAAATATTATATCAAGAAGAACAATTAGAATGCAAGAATCAATATCAAAAAGGACAGTTAAAAGATCAGCAAGTGGAAGTTTTCCTATTTTATGATTGAGTAACTTAGCCTATAGCCTATCCTAGATACGTACCACAGGCTCGTAACAGCACTCTAAGTCGAGCGTCACTACGACATCGCACTAATTGCGACTTTCGACCTGTATGGACCACCACTAAAAACGTGTCACGACCCGCACCCTAGGTAGGGGCACAAGTGCGTGACAGTGCCCAGCCTATACCGTAAAAACGACATAGAACACTGTAGGTCTTCTAGCTAACGAACAGTATATAATAACCAGTCATCTCCGTACGGAGGAATATAAAATGAAATACTGATAATACTCAAACACAATCTAGAAGGAAGAATCATGGCACGAAAACTAGATAGATATAATCACAAAGTACAATATCCAGCTCAACAGAGAGAAAGAGAGAGTCACAAAATAATATGGTTATATAATCCCAAATATAATATCATAAACATAAGTAGCAAGCTCGAGACAAGGTCCAGTCCAAAATAACTCTAACTAAGCAATAGGTAAAGTCTCGTCAGACGGAGCTAAGCCCTGTTGAACCATGGTCTCCATGTCTATGCCCACTACGTCATCCGGACCATAGTAGGTACAGTAATCCTCCTCATCAGCATCTGTAATATTTTGTCAACATATCCAGTCAGGATAAAACGAGCACAATCAACTAACAACAGTTCATAAGATATAACAAAAGCTATAAGACTGTAAATAGAGAGTATATACAAGAAATCATAGAATGTACATGTGAGTATCATGGCATGGTAAGGTGTAAATCTAGAGCTAGAACAAGGCAAGTAAAACTGATCATGGCATATACAAGAATCAAGAATCATCTATCTAGGTGTGTGAGTACTAGCTACAATATGTGGCCGGCTTGGGAACTTGTATAATAGTAACAGGCCTGACTAATCATACATGGGGTATATGATCAACACTCACAATCAATCAATGCATAATGGGTGCACAATAGGCATTGACCACATATCTACACTAATACTCCCCGCCCCCGACTGGTAGAGTGGATCCAAGCAAGACACGTTACGACACGGAATTCTGCGAGAAGGGAGCAAGTCTCCTCGAGAATTGGTGTCCATATACTGTACAAGAACTACAAGGGGGCTTGTACAATACATACCAAGATAACGAAAAATAACATCTTATATCAGGATCCATAAATACCAATCCGTGTGACCAACGTGTCAAGAGCAAGCATATCTACACTAATTACATGAATTATAATAATTATCGTAAATTGCAAAAGTTATCAGAGAATGTACTCACCTGTAATGTGATGGATAAGTTGACTGAGTCCAAAAACAGTGCCTCGAGGACCTATAGATGGAATACCGTATCAATATAATGGTTTGGAAGTAATATTAAGTCATACTAAGTCAAACTAGGTCAAGACACGTCAAACTAAGTCAAACTAGGTCAAAGTAGATTGTACAGGGTCAATCTAAGTCATATTAGGCCTAACAAAGTCAAACTAGGTCAATGCACGTCAAACAAAGTCAAACAAGGTCGATTTAAGTCAACGGTTGACTTACAGTTGACTTTTGGTCAACTGGTCGACTTTGGTCAACCCTAGGTCAACTCTAGGTCAAACTTGACTAACGTTGACTAACAGTTGACTTTTGGTCAACTGCTCAAGTTCGGTCAAGTTCTAGTCGATTTTTAGGCTACGGTTGACTTTTGGTTGACTTTTAGTCAAAATAGTCAACCGTGGTCAACCAAAGTCAAAACTAGTCTAAGTCTACTATTCATAACCATTACCAACCATAAAATCCTAATTACAACTATATCTTAAGGTATTAAATCCATATGTTATGAAATGGGTATTATCCTAAATTATCCCGTTTACCCTTTCCAAGGTAAAACCTCACTTTAGCTTCTAACTCCCACTCTAGACTTTCCTACTTCATTCTAAGGTTTCCCCCACTCTCTAATATAGTACTTAAACCCTCTTCTAGAATCTCGATACCGTATCACGGTATCTTGATATCTAAAAGTCAAAAGGGTAAAATTGCATTACCTTAGGATAGTGGAGATTCATGAGATACCACTTTGGTATCTAATGATACCACGCAAACTAAACTCTAACCCTTAACTAAACTAACTAAACTCTAACTAGGATACTAACTCTCACTATCTAACCAATACCAACTCGCTATCTAACTATCTAACATGTCTAATATTCATTCTAACTTATCTCAATACCTTATCTCTAACTCACATTCTAACTCACCCACAACTCACTCAAACATACCCAAATATGAGGCCATTTAGGGGGGTTATATAGAGGCTATTTAGGGTATATATAGGGGTACATATGGATATATATAGGGATATATATGGCTAATATATGGGTATATATAGGGGGTAAATGGGGTTAATGGGGGTAAAAAAGGGGGGTTGTTTTGGGCTGCTACTGCTGCTAGTAGCTGCTGCTACTGCTGCTAATTGCTGCTGTTTTGGGACAGCAAAAGGGGGGGTTTCCTGCACCACAACCCCCAAACAGTGGGGGGGTGGGGCTGCCCACTGCAACAGTCCCCAAAGGGGGACTGTTTACTGCTGCTGCTGTCCCTATTTTGGGACAGCAAGGGGGGAGGGGTTGGCTGCCACTGTGTAGCCCCCTTCTCTCCCTCCCTATCACACTCTCCATCTTATCTTCCTCTCTATCTCATTCTCTCAACTCTCTTCCTCTCACTCTCTATAATCTCTTCCTCTCTATCTCATTCACTTAACTCGCTTTCTCTCACTCTCTATACATACATATATATATATATATATATATATATATATATATATATATATATATATATATATATATATATATATATATATATATATATATATATATATATATATAACACTCACTCATACTTACATATATTTATGTAGGGACACACACACACATATGAATATATAAATACATATATATGGACACACACACACACATATATATAGACACAACACACACACTCATGGATACATACATATATGTATAGACACACACACATACATATCTATGGACACAAACACACACATGGATACATGGACACACACACAAGGATATATGGATATATGGACACACACACTCATCCTAGTTCTCCTAGGAGTCTCCCATAGGCCTCTAACCTTGACACAAAGGGGACACAACCAAGGGGTAAATCCTATGGGTTCTAAACTAATTAAAATTCATGGGAAATTGATTTAGAGGATAGAAAATTACCTATTGGGAGTGAATCCTAACGAAACTCTCTCCGACACAAAGATCCTTGTAGGAAGGACACTTCCACCTTGCACTTTTCTTCCAAACTTTGGTAGCACCCTCCCTTGATGGTGTAGAGAGGATGTATGAAAGAAATTTTGGGGAAAAGAGAAGATTTGGGCTGTGTTTGGTAGGAAGGATGGAAAAGTGGAAGGAAGAAAAAATAGAAGGATGTATTTTCCTTCCACATGGAAAGGAAAAAATATTTTCTTCCTTTGTGTTTGGTAGCAAGGATGAAAAAGATAAGAGATGCATTTTCCTTTGTTTGGTATGAAAAAAAAATAGAAGGAAAGAAAGTTAAAATTATAGGGTTTACCAATTCTACCCTTAACTAAAAACACTTATTTACCATTTGACTTCATAAATAATTTTAAATAATACATTTATATGGGGGTATAATTGTTAATTAATACAAGCCTCCACTTTTCCTTCCACTTTTTTCCCACTTTTGGGGGGATTGGATTTCTTAGGTTATGAGGGAAAAGTAATCCCTCCACTTTTCCTTCCTTCCTATTTTCCTTCCATACCAAAAAAGAGAAAATGAATCTTTTCCTTCACTTTTTCCTCTTCTATTTTCCTTCCTTCCACTTTTCCCTCCTACCAAACACACCCTTGGAGATGAAATCAAGGTTTTAGGTATAGGTTTTGGGGAAGAACTCAAAAGGGAAAAGAAATTTAGAGTGGAGAAGAAGTAAAGTGGAGGGAGGGAGTCTCCCCATGTGGCCATCCATGTAAGGGGTTTGGGGGCATTTGGCAAATGTCCAAAATGCCCTCCAAGCCTCCTTTAGGCCAAAATTGACTTAAACAAAATTTCGGGGTTAGAAAGGCCAAGTTAAAATCTACAAATTGACCGATTAAGTCATGTGAGATTTGT
Source organism: Iris pallida (assembly GCA_029216955.1). NCBI lineage: Eukaryota > Viridiplantae > Streptophyta > Magnoliopsida > Asparagales > Iridaceae > Iris > Iris pallida. The sequence goes on from JANAVB010027598.1 coordinate 10,215,440, forward strand.
CTAAAATTACTAGACTAATTAGTGGGATTTATGGGCCATGTCTAACTTAAGTTTGGATTCCATCTAGGGTCTGAGCTACCCGGGTCCCCGATACAAGTCGGATTGAGATAAAATTCGAACCCGACTTAATAAATCCCCAAATAACATTATAATTAAATAAAAAATTTCTAAAATTCCCAAAAATACAAAATGACCATTTTACACCTATTTATGAAAAGTGGGAGTGAAATCTGAGAAGGTCGACCGGAATGCTACTTTGGCGGGCCAGCGACCCGATCCAAGGGGCAATTTTGTACACGGCCCGTCGGAATCCAATTTTTGATATACGGTTGGGTTCATATCGAAAAACTGGATCCGTAGACATGTAGTTAGACGACTTTAGAGACCGTAGATGTTGGCACGCTTTTCGGTACAAAGCGGGTCCAACGGCGGACACCGTTTTGACCCAAAATTACCGTTTTGTTCCAGTTTCTAGAATTAGACTTATGGGTAGGCTATTCTTGCTAATTTGACTATTATGAAAATTTTGGCAATGTCTGTTTCAGTATCCGGAGGCATTTGCAGGAGTTTAGATTTATGACTCTTTGATTTGACCAGTAAGTTGCGGGACATATTGCTACCACCAGGCAAGTATACCTTGTCTTTCTCTACAGTTTATTTACATACTTATTGTCTTTTTTTTATATGTTATCATCTAGTTTCTCTAGTTGATTTTGGTTTATATGTTTTTTTATGCCATGTATATTAGTTTATTTGTCTTGTTCGTATATCATTATCGTTCATGACTTGATATGTCATACCGGATTTGTCCTCATATGTACCTTGACTGAGTCGTATCGTGTTGTAGGACGAGTAAGTCATAACTAAACTGTTATACCTTGTTTTCAATTTCTCAACCTGCGAGTCCACACTAGGGACGAGGGTTGATTTCTTGAAGCTAACCTGCGAGTCCATACTAGGGGCAAGAGTTAGTAGTCGTCCACACCTCCGAGTCCATACTATGGGCGAGGGTGATTCATGAAGCTAACATACGAGTCCATACTAGGGGTGATGGTTTGAGTATCTGATTGGTTTCTTATCATGTGTTCATGTTTCCTTTTCAGCAGTTCATTTATGCGTAGTTGTTCTCATGTCCGTGTACATAGTCACTTGTCATTTCCTGTCTCCTTCATGTTTATTTCTTATGCATATTAAACTGTTAGATAGACATATTTTTTTGTATCTTGCTAGTCTCATGAGGACCTAATGATCTCTTCATGTAGTTGATTGCACGGAGTTAGTTAGCTGGTCATGATGATAGTTGATTACATTTGCAGGATCCAGGTATGCTAGCGATATTAATTTATTATCCTATCGTGCTTTATATTACTTATCATGATATTCTTCTTGTTAGCCTATTTTTATAGACTCATGTTATTTCATTGGATTTTAATCGAACATATATGCTAGTGGGCTGCAGACCATGAACCATAATATTCATTCTTATTTTATATTCTTCTTATGGATTGGGATATAGTTTTGCCTAGCTATGATTAGGCATATTACCATAGTGTAGACAGCTTATACGTATTCGAGTTGGACTGGAGTCCGCTTGATGCGTAGCTGGCTTACGCACGCACTCGCATCCCAAAAAGCGGGTGTGGGTCGTGACAAGATTGCATGACCTAGTAAGATTATTATGAATTTATTTTGGACCAAATAGATTTAAATACAATTTTGTATATATATGATTATATTTATAATAGCCTAATACCATATTTATATGTGGCCTTAGTCATGGTTAAGTTAGAGATGCATATTGGCTAGAAATTTTGGCACGGAGAGTGTTGTCATGTGCTTTGACTACTGTATTAATCATGGTAGGGAAGACCGAGCCATATGTGTGTTCTAACTAAAAAAACCAGTCAAAGTTGTAACTTAACCCCTATAAAGATTTAATAGTTATTAAGGCTTACTGACTTTTAAGAGGCCCGATTATGTCAATTTAGCCCGGACTTGACCCAATCCAAACCCAAACTGGTGTGCTCATATAGTGCGTCCAAAGACGTTCATGTAGAAGTATAATTTAGATATATTTTTAAAGTTATTCTAATGATCCAAATAAGTATATTTTCTAATTAAGCTATTTTATATATCTCAATACTTTTGATGTTCAAATGATATTTTATCTTGGAATTATAAAAAATAATTTTCTTAAAATATTTCTATAGATTTTGGAATTTTAGGCTATATACATATATACTTGTATGTATGCCTATTAAATAAGTGAATATATAATATTTATTATTAATTATAAAGGTTGGTGAATAAATATATGTCATATAGGTGTTATTGCTATTTATAGTAATATTATATTTTGGAAAATATGTTAAGCATTGCTAAAAATATTTTTTAGATTTTTTTTTGTATTAATATAGGTGTATCCACATATGGAAAAAAAAAAAATATATATATATATATATATATATATATATATATATATATATATATATATATATATATATATTAGTCATTGTGGTTTCTTTGAATTATTTTGTTATTTATTGGATTGGTGTTTGTGATTTTTGACTTTTGCTAGTTGAGACCATAGAGACTAGTCTAGTGTTTGACCATGACTTTGGTGACTTAGATAGCATGGTAGAATGGTGTTGGGACCCTAGTCTAACTTAAGTTGACTTGAGTGTGGTTTGGTTTCATGGAGAGATTGGGTGCTATGTTGATTGGGCTTTTAGCTAGAAGGTTGAGATAACTAGCTAGTACACTTGGCCCATGGCCCATTTCCCAAGAAACCTTAACCCTAATCTCTATTGGGCCATCCATATAGCAGCCTATGGAGACACAACACCCCCTATATAATATCTCTTATTAGCCTCTTGCCTCTTTTAGAAATCCCCCTTTTGGAAACCCTAATATTTCTTTCCCAAATTTTTAAATCTTACCATTTCTCCACCAAATTGATCCCACTCACTTGCATTTGAAGTCATTACTGGAGTAGAGGTTGAAGGGATCTTGCTTGCTAGGATTGGAGCTCTTTTGGCCATTGCTATTGGAAGAGGACTTCTCATTTTGGGGCTTTTTGATTGAGATCTACTCTCAACAGGTAAATCACATCAAAATCCTTCAAATCTCTAATTTCTTTCCATAGATGTATCCATCTAGGTGTCCCTTAGATGTAGAGTGAGTTTGGTTGGAATTCGTATTGATTTGATGTGCGTATCGGACACGTATCAGTGTCATAGGGTTTGTGTTTGATGAAATGCCTCAATGAATGTTTTGTTCTCATTTTTTGCAAGTAATTATATGAATTTGTAGCCCTTGGCATGCTGATCTCAGATCTGTAACTCTGAGAATATTTGCCGTATCTGTGTCCAAAATGGACACGAACTCGCTCGCACACGTCCGTGTGCTGTGTCCTGCTGCTCGAGGCATGCAACGGACATGACCCGCAATAAGGAGGGATAAAACTTGAGGGACATATAAGGGCAATGTCTGCGAACATGTCCCTAAAGTTTTGTGGCTTCTTGTGTCGTATCGGACACGAAAACGTGTGTGCACGTGTTTTGTTCTGTGACTGTGCGCGTGTGTATTCGCGTCTGATACGTGTGTCGTATCGTGCGAATACGTGTCATAGACCTCTCTTGTCGTGTCGATGGTATAGCCCTACGTGTGGGCTACATGTGGACATGAGCACGAGATGTGTCGTGGCTCGTGTCATGTCCACGAGCTCTCGAACCTACCGCACGAGGCTGTCTGTGTGCAGTTTGGGTTTCAGTGTTTAATTTATGTTTGGACTCCTCGTGTCCAATTTTATGGACACGAGATGACCCCTTGGACATGTGTACATGTCTGACATTACTGACACACACTAATTTGCTGTTAATTAGGTTTTGTATATGTAATTTAGGGTTTTGCATTCGAGTTTACTAATATTCTGATACCCGGGTTCTGAACTGAGTTTAAAATAGGATTTAAATGTTTATTTGATGATTTATAGGATATTTAGATGTTTAATTAGATGTAAATTACTGTAATTTATAACTGAGATATCATGTATTACATCTGGGTTTAATGTGGGAGTTCGAATTGGTGGTATTGGTAGGGTTTTGGATTGTTCTAATACCATATATGCATGACTGAGTAAACTTAGGTTTTAATATTTAATTTATGATAAATTTGATATGTTTTAACTGTATTATAAACTGAGAGGCATGTGATGATATCTGGGTCATTGTGTTGGTGTTGATTGGGTTTGTTGGTAGGGTTTCAAAATGTTCATTTACCTATACTCATATGACTGAGTTATTATAACTGAACTTGGGTTATGAGTTGTATTCCTGAGATTGAGGGTTTGTTGGCATAACCTGAGTTCTTATATCCCCTCCATATGTTACTGTCCACATTACACTAAGCTTGACACAATTGACATACACATTGATACGTCATGCACACTGCCACCCTTTACATGTTCACCTTGACACACAACAGAACACATAACCCCCTTTTGACACTACTGCTACACTATATTTCACTCTATCTACTTGACACACACTATGCGATCACTTTGACACTATACTTGACTGTCACACTATACATTATACACTATATGATATACTCACTATGTTATGCTATACACTCTTACATTACATGTTACACTAAGCCTTGACACTTGACACCCATATATATATATATATATATATATATATATATATATATATATATATATATATATATATATATATATATATATACACCTTGGTGTGTTACATATTGTATTGTGCTTGTGGTTGGTTTTGATTGCATAGACTAGGCTTGGTTAGGCCTAGATTGACTTGTTAGACTAGATTTAGACCTAGAATAGCTTGGTTGACCTAATTTGACTAGGATTGTTAACTAGAGTTGACCAAGAGTTGACTTTAGTCTAGAATGACTTGTTAGACTATGTTTAGACCTAGAATAGCTTGGTTGATCTAGTTTGACTAATATTGTTGACTAGAGTTGACTAAGAGTTGACTTTAGTCTAAAATAACCTAGAATCATGTAGAATGCATTGTAATCTACAGTTTTACTTTATTGGACATGTTGTGACCTGTGTTGCTCTAAATAGGACTCATCTACTCTGTCTGGACATCTATTCTCATTGGACATACATCATATCAGGCGAGTACATTCTCTGATCATTTTATACTTGCTAGGACTTATATTCTTGCTCTAGATTACTTTACTTGACGCTGTCACGTTGGTAACACAGATTGGTACTATATAGATCTTTTATGAGATGTTATCCTCCTCGGGAGCATCGGATACATCATGTCATCTGCGTTTCACTTTCATCATGTACTCCTGTGCTTTCACTATTCATGTATACTCTTGTGATTCATGTACTCTTCTGTTCAGAGAGCCCTCATGTATAACTTCATGTGCACTCATTTATGAGCTCCCATGTGATGATCATGTACAATAACATAACCTGTCTAGATCCTTGTGTATTGATTGGGGTACGGGAGAGTAGAAATAGTCATGTGAACAATTTCAAGTAGTGTAATCATGTACAACTCAGTAGTATAATCATGTATTGATCAAGCCGTTCACATGTCTGTCTTGTACTCTAAACCACTAGTCACTTGTAGTGCTTTACTTATATTAGATATTTCCAGTACTATTATCTCTCTCTTTTTTATGTATATTTCTTTCAGTGATTCATGTATCTTACTCTATTGCATGCTTCATATTCCTGTCATGATATGAACTGTTGAGATTTTGTGCTCGTTCCTGTCCTGACTGGACCTGTTAAAAATATTACAGATGACACCGAAGAGTTCTGTCCTACGTACTATAGAGCAACCCTAGATGACACTTGCGAGCTGGACTCCTAGGAGGACCCGGTCCTTGCAGAGGACATTACCCCAGTAGTCTAGGCTAGTTAGCTAGACTAGTTATCTTATTTTATTGTCTTGTCTTTACTTTGACTTTGAGATGTATATATTGTGGATGTTGTTATTGTTGAGATGTTATGTCTTAGACATTTCGACTTCTTCTCTTCTGTTTGTATTTCATTGGTGATATCTATCTTATCTTATCTATTTGATCGTACCATTCTACCTTAGCATGTGATTGAGTTATATCTTCTGCATTATCCTCCGATTGGAGAGTATATTTGTGCAGTTATATCATATCATGTTAGATGTATGTGACCTAGGACAGTGTTCTACCACCGATACTGTGACGTAGGCTGGACGTACCCACTTCTCGTGCCCCTACACTGGGTGAGGATCGTGACACCAATCTAATCCTAAATTCTCGTTGCCTGTCACCATACCCCTGGCGACCTTCCCCGACGTCAGACCGCCATCGTGGGGTCGTCGGAGCGTCGCCCACGGCCGACCGCTGCGCTGTGCATAGGCAGCCTACTCGGCTCACTTCGCAGGTATGATTTTTTATCAACTCGCCATCAATTTTCAACCCGATTAGTGTTTTGAAAATACAACCTATAGCTTTTCCACTCCATCAGAGACTATTGAATTAAATCGGATTTGAATTGAGATAAAAATCGACCCAAAGTTGGACGAAAAACTGTTCAAAAATAGTTTAGAAAACTGTCCCTGTACCCCTGTTTGAAGACTAGTTCTTGTCAATCTGTTAAAGATTTTTGAAAATTTTTTGAACAAAATTTTAGAAGACTTATAGGACTAAAAACCTATTTTTATTGTTTTTGTTTTTATCCATTAAACGCGAAGTTATTTGCTTTCAAAAATCACAAAAAAAACCCCAAAAAACTGTTTTCAAAATTTAGAAATTTCTCGATACGACGTACGTCCCGACAATCCGTGTGACTTGGTCGTGAACCACTTGCATGAAGAAGTGCGTACAGATGTTGCGGATGTGTGGACTTTGACGAAACTCGAATTGGTTGCGTGTGCGCGACGAGTTTGAGGCATATCCGTCAAAAATCACCGTATCGGCCTCTTTACGAACTAGCCAATTATTTTATGCAAGTTCATCATCTCGAGACGAAACTTGCGCCAACAGGACTGTATCATTTTTTGGGTGTTGTATGCCAAGTTTGGTCCGATTCTGAGAAGGTCGACCGGATCGCTATTTTGGCGGGCCCACGACCCGATCCAACAGGCAAAATTTCTGCACAGCCTACCAAAATCCAACTTTGGACATACCATTGGGTTCATATTATCAAACCGAGTCCGTAGACATATAGTTTGATGACTTTAGAGACCGTAGGTGTTGGCACATTTTTCAGTGCAAAGTGGGTCCAACAGCGGACACTATTTTGATCCTAAATTATCGTTTTGCCCATGTGTCCAGAATTGGACTTATGGGTAGGCTATCATAGCTAATTTGATTATTTTGAACATGTTGGTCATGTCTGTTTTAGCTTCCGGAGACTGTTGCTAGAGTTTGACTTTTGTGGTTCACTGAGTTGTTGGATTGTTGGTTCTACGCGCTACACCAGGCAAGTACACCTTGCCAAACTTTGTATAGTTATTTACATGCATGCTTTTATTATTCTTTTTGTTCGTGTCTACTTTTATTTTTCCATATTTGCTATCCTTCCATGATTTATTTCTATGTCTCTTATCTGTTATCACTTATTGTCATCATCACACATGACTTGGATAGCGTTATTTATTTAAGTGTCTTGACTTGACTTGACTTGATCTCGTATTCATGTTACCTTGATTTGTCCCTCTACCGATACTAGGATTGACTATTTGACCACTCTCGACTCGGGAGACCCACGGCAGGGCTACGATAGAGACTCACTATAGTTAGGGAGTACTACGGCAGGGCTACTAGCTATATGACCGGGAGTACCACGGCAGGGCTATGGTCATTTCGATTCATTTATAGTCATACTTAGTAATATTTACATATGACATGTCTTGATTTATAGAGTCTTCCATATGTTCTTCATTCTTGATCTAGAAGTCGTTTTTTTTCGATTTTTCTTGCATGTTAGTTACTGTACAGTATGCATGTATATTATGTGTCTTGCTATTCCCCTGTATATTATGTGTCTTCCATATGTTCTTCATTCTTGTGCTCCTAAATTAAAAGTCATGGCATGTATATTATGTGTCTTACTAGTCGTTTTTCCTGTTTTCCTTGGAAACTCCTTATAAGTTTGTAGTAGACAAATTATCTTCACTTTAATATATTATGTCCTACTCCAACTTTTTCCCTTGTACTACTTTTGCATCGTAGCTTTCGGTCTGATTTAGGCCATTTGACCATTCCTACTTTAATTATGATTATCATATGTACATTGCCATGACTTTTAATTTAGGAGCACAAGATTAGTTGTTTTCTCAAAACCAACTTCACATACATGACCTATACATGACACCCTAACCCATGACCTTCGTGTCCTACTCAGGTACGCTATCTTGTGCCTCATCATTATCACACGACTTTCCTGACACAAGACCCCATCTTGGTTTACCCTACGGAGTCACTTTTATTTCGATTCGAATTGGGGACACCTTTTCGACCCAAACCTGCCGACCCAAATTTGGGATTATCCATTTTAAGCCTACTACCCATATTTTACTTGTTGATCTTGTGTGCTGCTAGAAAGAGGCTTTCGACCTTGATTGTTGGAGATTTGACCTAGAAGGAGTACGACCACTCTTAATTTTGAGGAAAAATTCTTCTAAAGAGGGTAGACTTGTAACACCCAGTTTTCTAAATTGAGGATAATTTTGAACTTTTGTGATTTTAATCATTTAACGATGAGATTTAAATCATGTTATATTTTTTTAGTGAATTCTAATCAATTTAAAACTATTTAAATCCGTGACTTGTGATTTTGATGTTTTGCTAGTGTAACCCTAGTGAATGCATACCTGGAGACTAACCATGACCAAGGAGGCCTAACCATGTGATTAGGATGACTAATTACTTTTTAGCCTAAGGGTATTTTGGTCATTTTTGACTTATTAATGAAAATGAATTTTGATTGATTGTTATAGTGCTAATCTTTTATTAGAGACTAACCTAGTTTTGACCTAATCTAAGGGTTAGTCATTAACATAGAGGCTAAGTTAGAAGATGTTAACTTTATGGCTAAGTTAGAAATATCTAGATATTTAGTTAAGTTAGATATTTTAGCTTGAGGGTTGAATAAACACATGGGCCTTTACTAAGGGACTTAGAAACTTACCAAGAGGGAAGCCCGTAGCTACCTAATGAATCAAAACCCTAACCCTAATCCCTATATGGCCGGCCAAGAGAGGCACACCCCCCTATAATATCTCTTCATTAATGCTTGCCTCCTTTCATTACACATTAAGTCTAGTTTAGTGTTCTTCCCCAAATCTTACCATTCATCCAAATTAAATTGAGCCTAGTCCCTTGCATTGGGATCCCTTGTTGTTGAAGAAGGTCTTGGAGGCTAGCTAGGTTTGGAGCTCACTTGGCCATAGCACTTGGAGGAGGACACCTTCCTTTCGAGCTATTCTTGAGATTTGCTCCCAATAGGTAAATGCCCCTAAATCGTATTAAATTTCTGTTTTCTTTCATAGATGCATCCATCTAGGTGTCCCCTAGCTGTAGGTGTAGTTTGGTAGGAATTATAATTAGTGTGGTGTCCGTATCAGACACGTATCAGTGTCCTTGCTTATGTGTTCGATGAAATACCTCAATGAAGTTTTTACTGCTATTTTCAAAAACTAATTTTACAAAATTATAGATCTATATGTATGTATTATTTTTTGAGGACTGAGCATACTTTTGTGTCGTGTCCGTGTCCAAAATTGACATGGACACGCAGCACGAGCAGTGTTCAGTGCCTTGCTGCTCGCGTGTCCTAGCGGACACGATACGATACCCCGACACCTGAAATTTGGTGTGTGGGTGCGGGAAACACTGACACAGGCACAAAAGTTTGAGGCGATCTCGTTGAGTGGATCGAGAGAAATCTCGATCACACTGTTTTTTAAAACACTGCACGCGCTGTCGAATCCTCCACTGATACGCATTCGTATCGTGGACACGGTGACTCATGGACTCATGACAGGGTGTTAGACACCTAGGCCTAACCCTAACCTACCTCTATACATGAAACCAAGACCCTTGGTGCTGTGTGTCGTGTCTTGGGACACTCACATCAGCACGAGGTAGTGCTGAGCACTGTCCTCTGATAACCAATTCGATTTTGGTTGGACATGTTGGACACCACTTTAGACACAAACTAGGACACGTTTAGACACTGTTGTATGGACACATGTTTGACACATATGTTACACTCCTTCGACACTTGTTTAACCTTCTTTTCAATTATACCTTCTTTTCAATGTAATTGTTTGAGTATTCTCAGGGGGATTTCGACTGATACCTGAGATTAGTTATGAGTTGATATTGGGGTTTTTTTTATTTAAGTTGATGTATTACCTAGGTTTTGGTTTCAAATGTATGATTTCCAGGTTAGCATATTCATTCGTTAGTTGGATTTGATTTTTTCGAATAAATGAGAATTAGGATTTAAATTAAATTGTTGAGTTTGATGTGAACTGAATGATGCATGAACTGAATTTAGCTAACATATTGAACCTATTCACTGTCACATTCTCATTCTCAATACCTGA
>JANAVB010027598.1:10228246-10305746 GCA_029216955.1 Iris pallida
TGAATGTAATAATAATGCAAGCATGCATGGTAATATAGGTTGTATGTGATGAATGTATCTATGTATGCAATGTATCCATATATGTAATGTATATATTTTGGCATGTGATACTTTCCTTGGTGTTATAGGCTAAGTTTTGGTTGTGGTTTATGCCATAGGCTTGGGTCCTATAGCATATAATTAGTTTAGGTATAGTTGTGTATATGTGCTATACATATATGTGCCTAGGCTTGGTTAGGCCTAGAATGACTTGTTAGACTAGGATTAGACCTAGAATAGCTTGGTTGACATAATTTGACTTTATAAGTTGACCAGAGTTGACCAAGAGTTGACTTTAGTCTAGAATGACCTAGAAATCATATAGAACGCATTGTAAAGTTCAATATTACCATTCTGGACATGTTGTGACCTGTGTTGCTCTAAATAGGACTCATTTACTCTGATCTGGACATATTCTCATCAGACATACATGATATCAGGCGAGTACATTCTTTGACCATTTCATACTTTATAGAACTTATATTCTTGCTCTAGATTACTTTACTTCATGCTGTCACGTTGGTAACACGGATTGGTACTATATGAATCTTTTCATGAGATGTTATCCCCCTCAGGAGAATCGGATACTTTATGTCATGTGTGTTTCACTTACATCATGTATCTCTGCTTTCACTATTCATGTATACTCTTGTGATTCATGTACTCTCATGTTCACAGAGTCCTTATGAATCAATTTTATGTGCTCTCATTTATGAGGCAGTGAAATCATGAATCTTAACATAACTTGTCTCGATCCTTGTGTATTGATTGGGGATGGGGGAGTAGAAATAGTCATGTGAATAATTCCAAAGTAGTGTAACCATGAATCAACTCTGTAGTATAGCCATAAATCATATCCAACTGTTCACATGTCTATCTTGTACTCTAAATCATTAGTCACTGATAGTTCTTTACTTATAGTAGATATTTCTATTACAGTCATCTTTTTACTTCATATACATTCTTTCAGTATTCATGTATCTTACTCTATTGCATGCTTTATATTTTTGACATGATATGAACTGCGTGAGATGTATTGTGCTCGTTCATGTCCTGACTGGACCTGTTAAAAATATTACAGATAAGACCGAGGGTTTTGTACCACCTGCTATGAAGCACACACCTAGATGATACCGTAAGTTGGACCCACAGGAGGATCCAGTTATAGCTGTGGACACATCCTTTAGTCTAGTTAGCTAGTCAATTATCTTATTTTCATGTCGTCTTTTTATTTGGATTTGGAGATGTATTATACTTGATTGTTGTTGTCGTGTCGTCTAAACACTTAGACTCATTTCTCTTTGTTTGTATTTCACTTGGTTTTATATACATCTAATCGTGCTATTATCCATCTTTAGATAGGTGATTGAGTTGTATCTTCTGTGATTGGCCTCCGTTTGGAAAGTAATCATATTATACTTAGTTGTGATGATAACCTAGAACATCTTCTACCGCCGACACTGCGGCGTAGGCTGGACGTACCCACTTCTCGTGCCCTTACACAGGGTGCGGGTCGTGACACCTGACGACCTGGTGATCTCTCCAGGTATTAGATGAAGGTATGATACGTTGATTAAGGATGGTTGCTACACCAAGTCTGCAGGTATATTTAGTTGATGTTTTTATCTTTCTCTTCCGTATTTAGATTTTGTCATATATTTGATTCTCACTTGTAGCCTAGTCTTTTACAAGCTTCACTACCAGAATAAGTCATTTTAGCGATACCTAAAGACGCGCTAAAATGCCTAAAGACGTCGCTAAACCAGTTTAGCGACGTATTTAGCGACGTTTTCCTCTTATCGTAAACCTTAGTCGTCGTTTGGAAAGTCGCTGATCGTCGCCAACACGAAGTCTACCGATGCAGAGCTATGTCGGTAATATACCGACGTTTACCGTCATTTTGTCGATGAAATAGCGACGTTTAGGATGTCGCTATACTCAGTATTTCTGGAATAATTACCGACGTTTACGATGTCGCACTGCGTCCGTATATCCTAGGGAATATTAACGACGTTTTGTGATGTCTATACGTCGATATATCCTGGGAAAATGAGGTAAAATCCTGGGAAAGTTACCAACGATTACCGATGCACACCGACGAAACTGGCGTCGCTATACATCGGTATCCTGGCAATATATGCCAGTTTAGCGACGTCTACCGATGCAATGTGCCGTCGGAAGGCGTCGGTAAACGTCGGTAGACGTCGCTAAATTTGGAAAAAAATAAAAAAATAAATTGCAGTATGCATTTTTTTCCACAGAATCATTTTCTTCCTGCAGTTTAATCTGAAACACAATACACAGCACAGGTTCGCCGACCCCTTCGGTGGAACACTCAACACCGGTAAATTAACATCCAAATGAAACGAATAACAACATAAAATAACCAAAGTCCACACAACATATATAAACCAATATCCAAATTGTCATGGGTCTACACAACCAATAACCAATGTATCTATGCAACCAACAAACAAGTGTCACAAACAAATAAGTGTACAAACAAATATAAAGAAAAAACAAGTACTCAAACACTCAATACAAATAGTCCTAAGTAGGACTACTGGGGATCTGGAGCAGGAGGGGGCGCGCCGCGACGAAGGGCCAAAAAAAACTCATAGTCCTCCTGTGAAATCGACACCGATGAAGGAGGTAGTAACGTCGGTGGAGTCGGTGTCTATGAAGAAGGCAATGGCATCGACGGAGTCGATGATGATGAAGGCGCACCCGGAGGACGATAACGCTCCAACGCTGCAAGTCGTTGGTGGTTTGAATCCGTGGTAGATAACATTCTATCACTGCTATCAACCACCGAATCCTGTACCAATCTCAGCCTCTCGCCCATGGTCATCTGTGATGCCTGCAGATCCAATACGTTGCGCTCCGTCGATGCTCTAAGATCGGTGACGCTACGTTCAGTCCGTTCAGTCACATTTTGGAGCTCCATAATGCTGCGGTCGAACGTATCTAATCGTGCTATAAGTGCAGGCTCGTCCGACTGGTGCTGAGACTGGTCCTGAATCCATCGTAGCAGCTCGTCCCGAAGAGACTCCATCATCTGGTGGACTCGGGCAGACTCCTGGGACGGTCGAGGAAGTACCGGCCTCTTCCGCAGTAGGTGTACTAGCAGTCGCCCGGTCCTGAAGCCTCTGATACTCAGCCTAAAAAGTATGGATAGTACTCTATGATTTCTAATCTCTAATTAATGTACTTATTATTACTAACTACATGAATATTTATTTGCATCCATATTTACTAAGTTATATTAAAATTACATAAAGTATTATAATTAACAAATAGTATTGTAATACTTACATAGGCAAGCTCGACCCTCTCGTCAATAAGGCCTTCGCCTTTCCGATAGGTGGCCAGGAAGACGGTCACCATGTTGACATTACCGACCTTCCTTACCTGTAATTAAATATATTATCTTAGTAATAATTTATCAGATTTGTATTAAAATAATATTTATGAAAGAAAAATACATACCAGACGTCGAAAATATTTCGTCATCGGAATCGACCCACCGCACCACTTCGAGGCATGCCGCCTAGCTGCCTTGGCCTTCTCGGACTTTTTCTTGTACCTTGGCTCGTTGAATCGAGCCTTCATCGCATCCCACTGATCAGGGGTGATCCAACCTTGGATCGGCTTTCCGACACTGTCACGAGCCTTCTGATCATTAATAGCGTCGCGGATCAGCTTAGCAGCGACAGCAGGAAACATCCCATCGATCAGCTTGGCCCGATGCGGTGGATAGAAAAACATATCCTAGAAGAGTACGCAAACCAAATATTTTTCAGTAATATATAATATGCATAAATCAAATACTTAATGTTAAAAGGAAATCTATTTTAACCTTGAAGAGCGCAAACCAGTAGGTCTTCCTATCGTCCAGAGCATCTGAGTAGTTTATCCAAGGACCACTATAATTTTGCCTCAGGAGCTGGCCTAGGCGTCTCTGTACCGACGGGGGACGATATCTATACAGACATATTATATTCATGAGAAAAGTTAATTTATGATAAACACAGAAAAAAATGATAAACCAAAATACTTACTTTGTACCGTCGGCCCAGATCTCCGTCCTCGTCTCCTCCGGAGGTGCGCAGGTATCATCTGCCTGATACTAGTCGGCCGTCGGCGCAGCCTCCTCCATTTGTCTCCATCGTCGTATCAGCAGGAGGAACGCTACTCTCGGGAGCAGTCTCAGGCCTGGAACTACTCGTCCCAGGAGATATTCTACGTAGCATCGTGGCGGACGGAGCTACTGTCCGATACACAGGAGTACTTGACGACGAGGAGCCAGAGCCGATACCAGTAGGAGGTACCGAAGAAGAACCCCGTCCTCTAGTAGTACCACCAGTAGGTACCGAAGGAGTACTATGTCCTCTGCCAGTATCAGTACCCCATTCCCCATGTCGGGAAATGCGGAACGATCCGCGATGACCTGTCATGCTTGATAGCAACATATAATGATATACAACAAAGACAACAAATAATAGAGACTAGAAATATGAAAGTGGAACAAAGACAAGATAATAACCAAGACAACATATGATGATATACTTTACAAGAAACATCTAATTCCAGATAGTATATTTTACAAGAAACATCTAAGTTCAGATAGTACATTCTACAAGAAACATCTAAGTCCAGATAGTACATTCAGATAATAACCAAGACTAGATAATAACCAACTCTACATAATTGTCAAAATGAAAGTACATATCTCTCAATCATCTTCAGAATAATTATCTTGTTCGTCTTTCTCGACCTCATCTTCCTCCTCATCTTCACTTTCATCTTCGCCTTCGTCGGCTTCGTCTTCCTCTTCGAATAATTCTACATCTACTACATTATGTATCGTGTAATGCGTAACTTCCATGGAGTCCACATCAATAATATTGGTTACAAGAGGTAGCTCGTCCTCCTGATAAGCTTTTTCGTCAACATCAAAAGGATCTCTAGTTTTATTCTTGCATACTGCCCACCAGTCAGACTTCGTTGCTCCTGTCTCGGATAAGCTGTGAAGTACACGAGCTGAGCTTGAGTTGCTAGGACAAATGGTTCGTAGCCTTGATATCTACGCTTGTAGTTTATATCCACAAGACCATGCTTGTCAATTTTCCAACCTTGATTTTTAGTCGTATCGAACCATTCACACTTGAACAACACGATCTTTGCAGGTTCTCTGCCATAATTATACGTCAACTCCACAATCTCTCGCAAGATGCCAAAGAAATCATTTCCTGGATCGACGTCTTTGTAGTTCGAAGATTTGATACACAAACAACTATTTTTCGTGGAATCAAGATCCAGGAAGCTGCCTCTGATCGGAGCATTTGTCGACTTGAACTGAAAGTTATTGACACAGTAACTTGGCCATCTTTTAATAAAAGTAATTGGTCCCTTGGCAAGAGTTCTAACTAATTCAATCTCGGGTGAAATTAGACGATCGACCTGAATACCAAAGAAGAGATAGGAAGTTATTTATTGTGCAGTTGCATTAAAAGAGGCTAGTAATTACCGGGTTGCTTACATATTCGCTCAACTAAGAAGGAAAATGACGTCTCATTCTTGTTCTAATGCTTCGTCTGTTAGGTAGGGTCTGACCGACCTCAACTCATCATTATATGTGCTGAAAAACAACGAAGCAACCGCCGATTAGTACAATAATATTAGCTTATACTATTACATTGAGATGACGTAAACTCATCATTAATTACTTACCCATCTAGCTTCTCCACTTCATCCTCGTCGCAATTGAGTAATACATACAACTGAGCAGCCCTTATCTTTTCGTCATTCAAATATCTCTTGTTTATTTTCCCCGAAGGCTTTCCGGACGCATTGAATACTTTCAGTATTCCATCATTAGATTCTTGATAACCGTCGTCGTTCCATCATTGAATACTTTCCGTCACACTTGTAGCCCGTAGCAGGCTCTTCAATAGCTCTTGGTAAATCTTTTACCTATTCCTATATCGTGTATCCGGGCCACCTTGGCGGGGGATTAGCCTTCTCCACAACTCCAACACGAAAAGCATTCATGTTCCTCCGGTACGGATGATCCTTCGGTAGGAATTGTCGATGACAATGGAAGAAGCACGGTTTGCCTCCGTGTTTTAAACGAAAAGCCTTAGTACGGTCCATGCAATACGGACATGAAAGACGACCATGCGTGCTCCATCCAGATAACATACCATAGGTCGGAAAGTCGTTGATGGTCCATATAAGTGCTGCCCGCATCTGAAATTTTTTTTTTCTAGATACATCATACGTATTGGAACCTACTTTCCACAACTGATTCAACTCATCAATCAATGGTTGTAAATACACATCGATGTTCCTTTTCGGATTGTTCGGACCTGGAATAATAACGGTGAGGAACATATAAGGAGTCTTCATGCACATCCAAGGCGGTAGATTGTAAGGAATGACGATCACAGGCCAACACGAATACTGGGATCCCGAAAGTCCGAATGGGGTAAAAACCGTCGGAGCAGAGACCCAATCTGACATTACGCGGATCAGAAGCAAAATCTGGATACTCTTGATCAAAGTGCTTCCATGCTTCTCCATCAGATGGATGATCCAACACTCCTTCGGTCTGTTTCAGCTTATGCCAACTCATGTTTTCTGCAGTTTCCTTCACCATAAACAACTGCTGCAATCGCGGCGTCAACGACAAGTAGTGCATCGAATTCGTAGGCTTCCTGGCACCGATAGACCTTCCTCTTCCACTGTCCTTATAGTGATCGGCACCACAAAATCTGCAGGTGTCTTCATCCTTGTCGTCTTTGTAGTACAACATGCACCCGTTGCGACATGCATTAATTTTTTCGTATCCCATCCAGAGCGATCTCACCATCCTCTTAGATCGGTAGAAGTCTTTAGGCAACTTAGCACCCTCAGGCAATATTTCTATAAGCAATTCCATAAGACTGTTGTAGCAATCTTGCGACATGTTAAAATTGGACTTGATGCTCAACAATCTTGTAACCACCTCCAACGGTAAATGATCCTCACAACCAGGATATAATGGAGTCCTTGCATTCTCCAGCAACTCCATGAACTGTGCAGTATCAACGTTCGATGGCTCCTCAGGTGCATCTTGATCTTTCGGATCGAAACTAGGCTCCGTCGCGTCAAAAATCATGTTCACCAACCTATCGTCGTAAGCAGCGTTGTTGTGGACATCCACATAAGGCTCATACTCCGATGCTAAAGACACAAGTTCTCCGTGCGCGCTCCACTGATAGTAATTCGGCGTGAAACCCTTAAAGTATAAATGATACGCGACTTCCACTTCTGGATGATATTTCAAGTTACGACATCTCACACACGGACACTTAATTTTGGTATCGTCCATGTACCGAGGGAACGCCTTGGCAAACTGCAGGAACTGTTGTACACCCTCTATGAATTCATCCCGCACACCATACATGTCATCAGAATGACGGTTGTACATCCACGAACGATTCCGTAAGTAGTAGTTCATATCCATATCTAATTGAGAATAATTCTGTAAGATAGATACATGCACATTGCAGTCAGTGAATGAATGTTAAGGCAGTTTAGATATGGGTGCACAATTTAGATAGAGGTCAGTAGAGAGTGACAGTTTAGAGAAACCTGAGATTATTGGTGACATTTCACTCATTAACACTTCTTCACTATTACTCACAAATGAATTGGCCGTCTCAGCTTGAAAATTTAATATTGTTTTGACAATCATTCAGCAAGTTGAGCTTGGGTTACGTAAGTCGTGTTTTGAAGCTGCAAATCTTTGCAGAAAATTTAAGTCGTGTTTTGACTGTATATTCTACATCATCATTAGAGTTCTACAGTTTCAGAGAAATTTTAAGTCGAAACAAGAAAGCACTCTATTAGCACATAATATTCTTATAGGAGAAAATTTGGAGTTTAAATGTTAAGGAACAATGCTACACTAGGGGTCTATTTAGAGATGAGTGCCAAGCTGAATCCTACAATATTAAGGAACAATGCTACACTAGGGGTCTATTCACCACCACAAATACTTTTAAGTTGCTTTCGTCTTTCGAGAATTTCAATATCTATCACAATATTATTATTTTCCTTTGATAGCAGCTCAAAAAATGCACTTGTCTCCTACTTGCAATTCACTACTAAGGGCAAATTTTCCCCAACCTCTTGTAAAAAAAGTGTCTGTCGAGGTATAATTGTACTTGTAGGAGTACACGACACCAACTGTCCAATATCGACCCTTTGGGTCTATAAGAGTTACTTCACTCAGTTTGTCAAGACAAGTAAAACTTTTTAAATTAATATCCAATATCGACCCTTTGGCCTGTGCTTGAGCAGTATCCTAACTCAAACTATCTATCCTAACTAATAAATTAATATCCTACTTTAACATCTACTAACTCTCGTATTCCTTCTAACATAAACTAATATTCTAATCTAAACTAACCCTTTAACTGAAACTAATATCTAAACAATGCTAATCATGAACTAACATCCTAACCTGGAAGGCCACACTGCTCAAGCACAGGCCAAAGGCCAAGTTATAAGGCAAAATGCAGGCAACTGCCTGTAGCTACAAGGCTAAACCAAATGTTGACGATATATATACCGTCAATATTTAAAAAATTTACTTGTCTTGACAAACTGAGTGAAGTAACTCTTATAGACCGAAAGGATACTCTATACACTCTATGTAATACTATATACCACTCATACCTACACTTCTAGGATACTCTATACACTGTAGGTACTAGGATACTCCTTAGTATATTAGATATCAAAATCACTTAGTATGACACAAATATGAGTGTGCATTTCATATAAGAATCTAAACATAAACTACATTCTTAGAAATAATATCAATCATGTTAGCAGACCACCTATTCATGCAACTATCTCAAACTGACAATTATTTTGAGCAACCTCTTTCATTTCTATCGATACATGCCAAAAATACTCTTTACCACATATAAAATAACACTAATACCCCGCTTTTCATCTCACACTAATAACTCTCACACACACACACACACACACACACACACACACACACACACACACACACACACACACAATCATATATATAGAAATACTAATCTAGTATTTCAAAACTCTCGACTTTGAAGAGTCATTTCTGTGTCAGTGTATACGACTCTCCTTGAAAGTTTTCTTATTTGGTAGTAGACTACATTTAAGTATGCTAGTATTTTTTTACCTTCAAAATAATTACTTAATTGACAATATTGTGTACGAATATTGTGTCGTGTCAGCGTGTCGTATCGTGTCTGTGTCAGCACATCAGGAGGAGGGAGATAGGGTTAGGGTTTACCTGCCTTGGTCGGAATCGGGTCGGGGTCGGGGCTGGAGCAGCGACGAAGGGGACTGGTCGGGTCGGCATCGATGAGGATACTCGACGGTGGAGGAGCGGCGGAGGGTCGCCGATTGAGGGGGGACGCCGGAGGAACGGGGGTCGCCGCGGGGAAAGGGGTCATCACGGGGAGGGGGTCGCCGCAGGGAGGGGGGTCGCCGCAGGGGAGGGGGTGGTCGCCGGTGGGAGAAAGATTTGGGGCTCTCGAGCGGGAGAATGAAATTTTGGGTAAAAAAATGAAATCGATCGGGCCAGCAGAACCCTATATGAAACGTTTTAGCGACGTCATTCTGAGCCGTCGGTAATCGGCGCTAATATCAGTGATATTATCGACGTTTACCGATGTATTCGCGACGTACATTTTTTTATAGAAAACGTAGTCGCAATACGTCGCCGAACGTCGCTAATATTAGTAATTTTAGCGACGTTCACCGACATATCCACGACGTACGTTTTATAATACAAAACGTAGTCGCAATACGTCGCTGAACGTCGCTAATAGTGACGTATTGCGACGTTATATAGTTACGTCGCTAAATTGCTAAAATATAGCGACGTCTTTGTTAAACGTAGATAATTACGTCGCTAATATAACTTATTCTGGTAGTGCTTAAATTCTCTTCTGGCTTGTTCATGATAAATCTGTTATTGGGGATCTACTCTAACATATTTATCCATTCTAGAATCAGTGTATTATGGTCTGATCAGCCTTACTGCACTTGATTCGTTATTGTTACCGATATTTAGTGGATTGAGATGTAGTTGATTCTAGAACAACCAGACAGTTTATACGTATTCGAGCTAGGCTGGAGTCCTCTCGATATGTAGCTGGCATGTATACGTATCATATTCCTACGTATTTTGGGACTGGGGCATTACAGCTACTGCTAATTTCCTAATTATTTTCCTTAACAATTCCACAGTCCAACCCTTTCCCTCAAGCCAAAATACTATGCAAGCTCAACCCGACCCAAACCCGACATCAACAGACCCGACCCGCATCTGAAACCTTAATATATAACCTCTCATTCCTTTCTCTCTCCTCTCATTTCACTCAGCCGCCAACACCACAAAGAATAGAAGCCTAACCCTAGGTCTTCATCTTCTTCCTCCTGACCTAGTCGAAACTATAACCCTAACTCTCATATTCTTCTAAGCCGAACCATAAATCTAAATATCCTTCTTCCCTAGCTCATGAGAACAGCTCAAAACCCTAACCCTTCATCATCTGTCTCACTTTACTCCCTTTCATTACTTCATCTCTCACACTCACTCCCAAACCCCTAAAAATGAATAACAAGAACAACAGATCGAGAAGGAGAAGAAGATACGGTTCAAGGAAGAAGAGACGGTTGCTCACCCCGAGGAGTAGATCCGGCGATGAATCAAGGCGACCGGTGGCGTCGTAGACTAGATCCAGTGGTAGACAACCGGATATGGGCTCCTGTGACTAGATTTGGTCAGGCAACGATCGTCTGGGCGGTGAGATTGTCACGCCCCAGAACCAGAATACTGGAGAGCGGGGGAATGACTCAGCCAGCTACGTATTACGGGGGGTAGATGAATACCGTATAATATGATCAATGCTGTCTAAAAGATAAGGGGGTGCATACTACATGAAAGTCTCACTATGGTTATTTCACATATATTGTCTCAATCATTCAAATAAGAAACAGAAATAGAGAACATGTAAGATAAAGCAGTAAGGCGTCCCAAACGCTCAGTCAAAATGTTCTTGATATCTGGCTTTACAAAATATAGCCAGATGATGTAGCTAAGTGTACACAATTGTTATCAGCTGCAGTCTGACTTAATTACAATTATGTAAAAATAAGTACAAGACAATCCGACTAACATGTCGGTGCCAAACGGCAAGGTATTAAGTAAATAACAAAATGAGTGGGGAAGTAAGAAACCCACTCGAGTCCTCCTGCGATCATTCCTCTAGTATTGACCATCTTGGTGGTGGAAGTAAGCTGAGTCCTCGGGAACCGGCTCTAAATCTGGCCATGCAAAACCAGAGAGGTTAGACCTCTAATAGCAAGTACCACAAGGAAGCACGATATGAGGAATTAAAACCAGTAATAAGAGAATATGATAAGTAGATCTCTGCTTGACACTGGGATTCACATAACATCACGACACTTCGAACCAACCTCCCAACCAAACAAGGACAGAAGTTGGCCCGTCATGTCCTGACATTCTGATCATCTCAGTTAGGTAACAGAGTAGATACAGTACACAAACAAATCAATTTAAACGGCCATTCAACTACTACGGCTTGCTACTGTGATTTTCAAGTTATCCTGGATATATACAATAAGGAATTCCTCAGTTCTTACTATGTGCAAGCAAGGCTAGTTTACCCAGTCAATCAATTGCGCCAATCATGAATTAGACGAGTCCCAGCAGGACGCCCGTCATCAATATACAATATACAATAGATAATATAACCAGATACCTTTCCCTGCCCGTGTGACAGATTTGCAGTATCTGTGGGGACCAACCGGCCTGTCGGGCACTACTAGTCCCAAGAGGGTTGCCATGTAAGAACTCGAGAATCCATTCTCTCCATGCAATCATTATTTTTATTTAACTTAATAGTCTCTACGTTGAGTGAAATCCCATGCCGTAGATCATGGTCATTCAGAATGAGTACTTTCGTACGGAGTACGATATGCACAACTCTACAACGATGCCTGTGCGGTTAGGTTGTAGGTCTTACATAGCGTAATACAACAATCCAAACTAACCACGGAATAATCATGCCTTGACCATAAAGTACACATGCTTCTTTTGTAGAAAATAAATAAATAAATAAATTAAAGCCTGCATGTGTGCCTGTATGTCAATATTCGGGATCGGCCAATCGATTATAATAGTTCATACTTAATATGAACGTGTTTCATTCATTCATTTCAATAAGACGACTAGCCAGCCTCTTAGTTCCAACTAGGAACGCATGATCAATTATTAATCGAGATAACCAATAATGTTATTTTAATGTTCAGACAATAATTACTGTTAATAAATGCCAAGGCAATCAATTAATGTTAATAGATGTCAATCAATGTCAATCAATGCCATTCAATGTCAATCAATGTCAATTGGAACAAGAATCAATCAAAAGGCTTTAGGGTCAGAGCTCATGCGGCTCACGAGATGGGTTTCATGCGGCCGGATAAGGATGCTTCTATACGGCCAAAATCTGCAAGTCTTATGTAACTAGAACTAAAGGGGGTCCCATGCGGCTACGGTTAACATGCGACCATGCTGCCAGGGGAAATTCCATGCGGCTAGGGGATAGCAAACCCCATGCGGCTCGAAATGACATACGCCCATGCGGCTCGAAGTGACATGCGCCCATGCGACCAGGTAGGGTTAGAGTCTTTATGCGGCTCAGGGTCGCGTAAGTTTATGCGGTCGAGAGAAGTCAAGCGCTTATGCGGCTGAGGACAACGTACACTGATGCGGCTAAGAAAAAAACTAAATTCATGCGGCCAGAGTAACGTGCGCCTATGCGGCTAATAAAACAAGTCTATGCCGCTGGGGCAAACATCGCTCATGCGGCTAGGATTGGAACAGTCTCATGCGGCTCAAACAAATGAACGCATGCGGCTGGAAAGTCCAGGTCCATACGGCCAGACTGCCCATGCGGCCAAAATGTCCCTGCGGCCAGGGTGACTTGCCGCATGAAGACTCATGCGGTCAAGCGTTGCTACGTGGCCAGAACTGTTCTTCTTCTCCATTGTCCGAGAAGAAGAACCATGGGAAGCCATTGCTTCCAAGCTCCATAAATCCTTCATTCTAAGCCCAAATCTGAACTTCCATAGGTCAAAATGGGGTAGAACAAAATTTTCTACAACACGGAACCATTAAAACTTGAAGATAACAAAGTCTACTAGATCAAAACCTAAGAAATCCAAAAATGCATCAAACTTAGATCTACAACAAATAAGCCATGGAAATTGAAAATGCCAAGTACTAAAGAGACTTAGAATCAAATAAGGAAGATGATGGAACAATAAAAATGGGGATCCATCAAGAAGCAAGTTGGCACTTGCCTAGCTCTCCTAGGTTGGTGGAAGAGTTTAAGAGAAAGAAGAAGGAGAGTTATGGTGAAGTAATGGAGAGAGAGAAAAGGAGATGGGCTTTAAATGGAAGGGGGGTGGTAGATGGGGGTTTGGTTCGGTTCATGATGAACCACATAAATAAACCAATCTAAGCTGATCTTAAAGCAAAGCTAAAGCAGAGTGTAAAAACAGGGAGAAAGGTACAGAAATAAAATTGCAGGAAATTAATTAACAAGAAATTAAAGGAATTTAAATACAGAGCAGTACATGATAAATGTTTAAATAAATACACTTAAATAGTACATGGATTTAAAATGCGTATTCTGGGAACGGGAAGTGACATCCTGACGACGAACGAGCTGCACAAAACTCGAAGGACAGTACAATCTTCGAGGGACGCTCGGAGCTCGAGGAGTCGGGTACAGAAATCAAGGCCTCCGAATGACGGTGAGGTCGTCGGCGTGGCTCCGTGGCGGTCTGGCTCAGAGTGGCTTGGCGAGAAGTCACTATAGTGATGGTGTGCTGACTCGAGACGTGGTGGCTCGAGCTCCCACTGCGACGGATCTACTGGTGCAGCACCTCAGTGACGTCGACTAGCTCATGAGGACTTCTCCGCGGTGGACTCCGGTGATGTCTGGCCGTCGAATATCAATGATCACGTGATGACGAGGTGGTTCCGGTGACTGGATCGATCGCCTCTGGTCACGACTCCTCGGTAGCAGTGGTTACACTTCGACGCTGTGATGGTGAACTGCTATGGTTTTCAGTGTGGAGAGTCCATGACAGTGAGGCGTCAATCTGGTGGTTGGTGATGTTCGGCGATCTCGCGACGGAGATCACGGTGGCATGCGACGGTCGGCCATGGCAGCGGTAGTGCAGTGGAGGACAGTGTGGTGTCAGTGTTGACAGTGATGAGAGAAGATAGTGGACTACTATTGACAGTGTGTCAGTGGACTGCAAAAATAATAAAATAATAATGGGTCCAGTATTTATAATAAAATTTTAGAGTGTTCCTCAAGTTAGCTTGAATGGAACTAGCAGTAAATAAGAACAGATCTGGGGGCAATATTACAAATTTGCAACTAACCTGTAACTAATTAATAACTATCTAACTAATCCTTTGATAACTAACTTGTTAATTTAATAACTAATCAATAACTAATCCTGTAACTATTTAATTAAAACAGAATTAACAGAATTACTTAATAAAATATTTTAAAATTAATCTATAACTAATAACAGAATTAGTTAAGTAATAATCAATAGATAACAAATTAGTGAATGATAACTAAAGGTATAGATAACAGAATTGGTAACAGACTTTAGGAATAATAATTTAATAAATCCAAATTAATATTAATCTTAATCAGAATTTAGTTAACTAATCAAAAATAGAATCACTAACTAAAAGTTACATAATTAAGTATAAAAAATCGGATTTAGTATTAAAACCAAGTTTCATAAAATGATACTTCCAAAATAGAAAATTTAAAATCCAAAAACAATTTAGTGAATGAAACAGCAGTGCACTGATTGCACCATAATTCACTCCTTCACCCATACTTAGATACTTACCTAGGCAAGGGACTAACTGGCAGATACCCCTCTTGGACTGCCCAAGTCTAACCCTGTGCACAAAGCACTCACCCCCAACCTATCACACTATTGGACACATGAAGCTCACACTGGAACCTTTTCCCCTCTGTTTACAAGTAACCCACATCTCACAGGATTACAGGACACTAAGCATAGGCAGACATGCTATTTCTCCCAATTCCAAATGCATTCACAGAGGTGAAACTCACAACCTGCCACCAGTTGCACACCTACATAGGCCATAATCTCACTGCTCTATTAACTGCTGATTACAGAACAACCCTTCATCCAGACACATATGAAAAATAGAACCCCCCCCCTTCCTAACATAACCCTCTTGACACACAGAAACAGTAGTTTAATCCACTGTACACCCAAATTTCTAATACATATATATATATATATATATATATATATATATATATATATATATATATATATATATATATATGAGGAAGGATCAAGATCTCCACACTTTTTGCATCCCCCCTATTTACACCGTTAGATGGTGCTTTAAGTCATTTAATCTTAACCGTTGATTTACCAATGGTTAAGATTAGATGACTTAAAGCACATCCAACGGATGTGAACATGGGGATGCAAAAAGTGTGGGGATGCATATCCTTCATCTCTCTCTCTCTCTCTCTCTCTCTCTCTCTATATATATATATATATATATATATATATATATATATATATATATATATATATTCATTCCCATGATTTAAAGATAACAGTTATTCTCCAGCTATATGCCCTCATATACACTAATGCATATAACTCAATATATTACACTTACATATACTTATATATATGGTACCTACAATTATATCACAACCCACATGCCCATCCTTCACTAGAAGGCAGTCATATGTAAAGAAAACCACTAGTAGGATTACTCACATCATCCCTATATATATATATATATATATATATATATATATATATATATATATATATATATATATATATATATATATATATATATAACATGCACTATCTAACTTGCCGCAAAAGAATATCATGCCCATGATGCACATGACTTAACTATGACACTAACGACTCCATGAAACCTGTGAACACACTTCACCATCCCCCCATGTCATGGCACAACCTTCGATACCATAGTTAGGACACATGGAACAAGTCCTACACCAAAACATGATACAAAATCCCTTTAAGGACTTGTATCAAACATTTGGTGGTCATAATATCGTAACTACCCAAATGATACCATTCTAACCCATAGAACTATTAGGAATGAGTCCTGTAACACCTATTTCACCATCTAGAAGATTGGATCTAGCCATAAGAAGGGTCTCCTACATGAATACATAAAATTTGACTATGAAAAATGAGAGAAAAAAGTGTTATGCCTATTTAGAATGGAGCCTACACCAAGATCCACGAATTTGGAGAAGAATGGGGAAAAAGTGGCTCCCTGTAAAACCTTCTTCTAAAAAAAACAAATAAACCCAAAACCCACTCACCCACTCACCCCTTTCTCCCACGTACAGAACCTGACAACCCCCTTTTCCTCTCATCCTTTCCTAAAAACACTCAAACCTCCACCACCACTCATTTCGAACATTTAATGATCCCAAACATTTAATGATCCCAATGGCTATATTTCTAGCCGTTGCAATTCCAGACCGGTATTCCGATGGTATACCGGTTCGTACCGACGGTATACCGATCGCTGACTGAAAAGTTGCCTTTGAGCTCTTTTCAATACTTTGGTTATAAATAGCCTTGAACCCCTTCATTCAAGGTTGATGCTTTGAGCCTAAAAATTTCTAAACCACCAAAGCCTATCCATAAACAACTCTACAAAGCTTTCATTTGCCATCCACAAATTGTGTTAGAGTTATTGAATTAAAAATTGAGATCTTCATCTTGTTGTATAAGGAGATCAAAACCTATTGTGAAAGGTTGAAGTTGGAGAGTCTTCGGATCCAAACTCTTGGTTGAAGTTGGAGAGTCTTCGGATCCAAACTCTCGGTTGAAGTCGAAGAGGACTTCGGACTAAAGCTCTCGTGTAAGAAGTTGGTGAGCCTTCGTATGAAAACTCACGTTGTACTATTTGCGATAATAGTGGATTAAATCCGGAGAGAGTTTCGGGACTGGAGTGCCCCTTGGGAGGATACCATGATACATCGGGTGTCGGTATTATTTTGCTTCTTCTCTTGCACTTATATTTTTAAATTGCCAATTAGCTTGTTCTAAGTGCTTGATTAGTTAGCTCGACCCTATTCACCCCCCTCTAAGGTTTACTACACTTTGTGTGCGGGGGCCCCACCACAATAAGGCATAAGCTGATGCCTTCCTTTTTTTTCCAAATTTGTTACGACTGGGGCCCATCTTCCGTTCAATATACCCGTCCACAGCTGTTGCTTCCTAAAAAAAAAAAATTCACTTGGGGCCCCGCACCCCTGTGAGATGCACATGCGTCTATCCCTGGACACATAGGCATCTTACCACGTCACTCCATTGGGAGGTCTTCACCACATACGGGAATGTTAGGCTCAGGTGAGTGAAGGTGGACGACAAGAGAAGAACGATGGTTGTGGACATCGGGGAAGCGACAAAGCTTAAGAAGATACTTGTCCTCAAGTGTGTTCGACATGTATCTAGTTTGCACCTCGACCTGGTGTCTTTCGGAAGGCTCGACGATGATGACTAGCGTAGTATATTTTGGGACGAGGACTAGATGCTTACAAAGTGTTCCCTACTGCCGGCTCGAGGGGTTATGAACATGTACATGCTTAAGTCGTTGAGATGTACATGCAAGTCGTAAGCTTCAGATGAGGGTTGAGTTGCTCTCCTTCCAAATCCATCACCATAGTAAATTAGCGGACAAAATATACCATTAGCAATTTCTCCCGGGACCGTTTGGTGCCAAACATAAATGACGAGCCAAATAGTTTGAATTTAAAATTCTCTTTGTTTTTCAAACATATTATTTAGGGGTGAGCATTATTCGATTTTGGACTGAAAATCGAACCGAATCGAACGAATAAGAGACTCAATTTGGTTTAACAAAAATTCGGTTCGGTTTTGGTTTTGAAAATACTAAATTTTCTCATTCGGTTTCGGTTTTGGTCCAAAACCGAATAATTTTTTTTAGTTTTTATATATATATATATATATATATATATATATATATATATATATATATATATATATATATATATATATATATATATAAACAAAAAGAAGAAGCACAAATAAATCGAAAAATCAAATAAACCGAACCGGTTTAATTCGGTTATGGGCCATTTCGATTCGGTTTCGGTTTTGCTTATTCAGTTTTCGATCGAATTCGATTTTCGGTTATTCGGATCGATTTGAACCGAATTAACTGAATGCTCACTCCTAATATGATTCACTTTGGGACTCGAATAGACATTTTCATAATAATCGACCAATTGTAACTGCAAATCAATAAACTTCTCATATTTATGTGGACTGTGGACCGTGGTGGACTGTGGACTGGCCTTACCCATCATCTGTAACGCTCGTTATATTCTCTGTGCCGGACGCACGCCGCATCCTTCCTCCTCAATCTAACGGCGGTGAGTCCGGCACATAAAATAATTTCTCCATTATCTTCACATAACTTCTTACAACCAAGCAAGCAAGCTAAATCAATGGCAGCCTTCTTGTTGTCCCCATCCTCCCTGTCCCTCCCCAACCCCCTCTCCTCCCTCTCCTCACTCTCCCTCTCCCCCTTCCCCATCCACCGCCGCCTTCGCCTCAGCCCCTCCTTCCCTCCCCCACCGCTCACCATCCGCAACGGCGGCGGGCCCCGCACCTTCCCCGGCGGGGTCTCCAAGTGGCAGTGGAAGCGCATGCAGGCCAAGAAGGCCAAGCAGCTTCTCAAGGCCCGCCTCCTCCGCGAGCGCCAGATCTACGACATGCGCAAGCGCTCCGAGCTCAAGGCCGCCGTCGCCCAGCTGGAAAGGCCCTGGGAGGAAGTCGCGGAGAGGGCCCCGACGCTCTTCTCCGTCAGTGCCGACGACCAGGTCCGGGCCCTCGCCGACCGCTTCCAGCGGCCCGGCGGCTTCGACATGTGGTCCGACTGCGACGGCCCCCGGGTGTTCCGGAGGATCGCCAGCGGCGAGCTGCCGACCGCGAGGTTCTTTCCCAAGGGCGTCGTGCATAGCACCAGGCCGTACGGCGGCGGCGGCGGCGGTGGAGGGACGGACGTGTTTGACGATTGGATTGCGAGAGGGGCCGGTGGCGGGGGAAGCAGGAGGCAGAGGAGGACCAGGAGGCTGAGGAGCGGGTCGGAGGAGGAGGAGGGAGAGGAAGGTTTTCGACCGAATGCCTATGGGAAAGGAAATGGTAGGTCCGGCTCGACGAGGAATGGCGGGATCACTCTGCGTCCGACTACTGATATTGTTGATGTGGAGGTGGTGGACCGTAACCGTAAGGAGGGTGTTCGAAGGAATTCCTCTGAGAGAGCTGATGGTAAGGCTGCGGGCAGGGAAAGGTATGGAATGATTAACCCGTGGCGCCGTGGGAACAAGAATGACAGTGACAACGTAACGATGCGTCCAACTGTCGATTCGTATGGTGGACCGGGTGGGATCCGAGGAGAAATCGGCGATTCAAAGTGGAACTCTGGGGCCAGTGGATCGTCGAGGAACAACCGGAGAAGTAAATGAATGGTCAAGTGGTACCATAGCAAATGATACTACTGTTTGCGTGGAACGTATGCTGACTTGATGATCCTGTGTTTGCCGAATTATGATATTGCCATGGACGAGTGGTGACGACTGGGAAATGTTCTATATTATTACTGCATGGATCGCCATGGATCTGCTCCGAGTATGATATTTTCCGAGTGTCCGGTCATCACAATTAAGGTACTCCGACTCTTTATATTCGCTAAAAACATGTGAAGTATATGGCTAGCCTAATAACAAAAGTTTCGTAAGGGGATTTGAGCATGCTACCATGAGACAAAAGATCTTCTTTATAAATAGATTCGATTCGGAACTATTATATGTTCAAGTTCCAATATCGAAATCATTTCAGAGGTTTTCCCATACTTTGTCCATGTCAACAAACAATTCAAAATATCTCGACTTTTTCAGAACAAGTCCGAGTCAAATAGCAATGATTCAAAGAACTTACTTTTTACATTACACTATTTTGGAAATCCAAGGACTCAATCATATGGATATGTAAAATACAGGATTTCCAATCCTAGCGAGGGAAACTGATACTCAATTTCAAGTGAGTAAATATAATTCCATACTTGATCTCATAGGTACATATAGAAATATATAATCATCAAAAGCAAGTAAGGATTTTGTAATGCATTTCTACTTCTAGTGAATGGAAAATGCTAATGGTTGTAGATTTAAGGGCAAAATTTGAAAATAAATTGGTGGGTTCTCATTCTTAAAGCATACCTGACATGAGTGGCTTATTTGGCTTCCATCCTAAGAAATATTCTTCAATTTTGGCCTTTGTATTTTCAGTTCTTCAACTGATTCTTGATTGAGTTCAGTATTTTTTGCTTAAGATACGGATCCTTCACTAATATGTAAGTGAACAAACTGAAATTGTTAAAAGCCCACATCTGTGGATAGGATTATTAGTATATTGAAAATAGTAGAGGTTCATATTTATTTCTATGTTGTGGCGGAAATATCAGATTCTGTCCCTGCCTTCCCGACACTATTCTACATAAGCCAACCGGTTCCAACAGTCGAGCAGGTTTTATGTGGTCGGACCATGCTGGCAATGATGTCATTCCTTTTCACTCTTTTTTTTGGCTTAATGTGTCGGAGATGAATGCAATAGCATCTCTTCTCTTCTTAATGAAACCATGAAGCCATATTTGAGGAATTGTGACGCTTTCTTTGCTTAAGTATGATATGGCAATCCACAAGTGGTGGCTGTGGATTTCTCTATTACATTACAACATGGATCTTCATTCTGAAGGGAATTTGATATGGATCCGTGATTGTGATAGAAATTCATTAAGATAAGTGTGCTCTGGTTGGGGGATTCATAGCCCTAACTAGTTAAGATTACTTACTTGACGGTTGACGTGGGACGAAGATCCTAGAGGATACGACTAGTATAAATTTGAGGATTTAGGAAAAAAAAATGGGCGTTGAAGCTCTAAATGAAATGTCAACAATCAAATACTATTAATTTATCACAAATAATTAGAATTGGAAATTGGAATACAAAAGTAATAATTAGGAATAACTAAATTTTGGAAAAGGTGCATGTTGTATTGGATTTGAAGACAAGACTTTTGTACTCGAGACCTAATTCGCGTCAACGTCGGAGACGGAGAAAAGACAGTGGAGAAGAAGACAAGACAAGACCACGGTTTTGGTATCGTACCATACAAACTCAAAATAGATTTTTTTCATTATTCAATTAATAATTTATGAACTTACAAAGTACAATACAAACTCAAAATAGATTTTTCATTCTTCAATTCAATCGATAAATTATGAACTTACATACTATAGACTCTCTCTCAAAAAAAAAAAAGATAAAGTAGTCATCCTCTAAAGACTTTACCCTAAGATAACTTAAATGATAACTAATAAAACAGATAAAAATAATATTTGTATAAAATAACCAAAAATAAATAAAAGATAACAGAAAGTCTGATCTGGTTTCAATGGTTTGCCTCGTCACTCTTTGTATGTATAAACATCAAAAGAAAGTTCTATTATTGACAATTTGGCCCTTTGTATAAGTAATTTTGACATGCGATCAGCTTACAACTGAGATTGAGAAAGCAAGTTGAGGGTTCACAGAAGATAGAGGTTATATGACTTACTTGTTGAGGGTTCACAGAAGAAAGAGGTTAATATGACTTAGATTGCTCGAACGTATCCTGCTACAATTTCTTATTATTGGTATGTAACTGTTTGATAAGCTCCTTTATGAGTTATACTGTTATATTTTGCGAATGCACTATCTACTTTCCAAGAACAGGTGATTTTCGCTATCGCTTGTTTCTGTCCCTGAGTTATCGCATGGTTTTGTCAAGGGTTCACAGAAGAAAGAGGTTATATGACTTAGATTGCTCGAACCTATCCTGCTACAACTGCATATCATTGATATGTAATTGTTTGATAAGCTGCTTTGTGAGTTATACTGTTATAGTTTGCGAATGCACTATCTACTTTTCAAGAACAGGTGATTTTCACTATGGCTTGGTTGTCCCTGAGTTATCGCATGGTTTTGTCAAGGGTTCACAGAAGAAAGAGGTTATATGACTTAGATTGCTCGAACCTATCCTGCTACAATTGCTTATTATTGGTATGTAACTGTTTGATAAGCTGCTTTGTGAGTTATACTGTTATATTTTGCGAATGCACTATCTACTTTCCAAGAAAAGGTGATTTTTGCTATCCCTTGGTTCTGTCCCTGAGATATCACATGGTTTTGTCGAAGTTTCATAGGAGGTTATATGACTTAGATTGCTCTACCCAATTCTGCTACAATTGTTTATTATTTGTATGTAACCATTTGATAAGCTGCTTTATGAGTTATACCGTTATATTTTGCAAATGCACTATCTACTTTCCAAGAACAGGTGATTTTCGCTATGGCTTGGCTCTGTCCCTGAGTTATCACATGGTTTTGTCAAGGGTTCACAGAAGAAAGAGGTTATATGACTTAGATTGCTCAAACCTATCCTGCTACAATTGCTCTTTATTGGTACGTAACTGTTTGATAAACTGCTTTATGAGTTTTTTTTTAAAGCAACAAGCTGCTTTATGAGTTATTCTGTTATATTTTGCGAATGCACTATATACTTTACAAGAACATGTGATTTTCGCTATCGCTTGGTTCTGTCCCTAAGTTATCGCATGGTTTTGTCTATAAGGGTCCACAGAAGAAAGTGGTTATATGACTTGGATTGCTCGAACCTAACTTGCTACAATTGCTTATTATTGATCTATAACTGTTTGATAAGCTGATTTATGATTTATACTGTTATATTTTGCGAATGCACTATCTACTTTACAAGAACAGGTGATTTTCGCTATCGCTTGTTTCTGTCCCTAAGTTATCGCATGGTTTTGTCTTTAAGGGTTCACAGAAGAAAGAGGTTATATGACTTGGATTGCTCGAACCTAACTTGATACAATTGCTTATTATTGATCTACAACTATTTGATAAGCTGCTTTATGAGTTATACTGTTATATTTTGCGAATGCACTATCTACTTTACAAGAACAGATGATTTTCGCTTTCGCTTGTTTCTGTCCCTAAGTTATCACGTGGTTTTGTCTGTAAGGGTTCACAGAAGAAAGGTTATATGACTTGGATTGCTCGAACCTAACTTGCTACAATTGCTTATTATTGATCTGTAACTGTTTGATAAGCTGATTTATGAGTTATACTGTTATATTTTACGAATGCACTATCTACTTTACAAGAACAGGTGATTTTCGCTATCGCTTGTTTCTGTCCCTAAGGGTCTGCTTGGATTGAGGGGAAAAAAAAGTAGAGTTAAGTGGGGTTAAATGAAGGAGAGTTAAGTGAGAGGGAGTAGAGTCAATACATAGAACCTTGTTTGGATTGGAGGGAGAGTTAAGTGAGGGGTATTTAATAACTCTTGCTTGGATTGGAGGTTTTGAGTGAGAAGAGAATTAATAAAAGTATAATAGTTACCAAAATAATCTTATTACATATGTCATAAAATTAAATTTGATTAAAATTTTAATTATAACTTGTCAAAATATCTTCACAAATTAGGAAGGTACGGAGCAACATGTTGAAAACAAAAAAAATAGAAGAAAAATCATGATATTTTATAGAACAAATGAGTGGTATTTATGACTTTTTAAACAAAACCCCTCAATCACCCTCCTTAACCCTCCGATTTGGGGGGTTAAAAAAATGGACAAAAGAGGGTGAAATAAACCCTCACTTAACCCTCTATAACTCTCCCTCCTAAACCCCCGCCCTCAAAATAAGCATGGTTTTAGTTTCCCCTCACTTAACTTTCCCTCACTTAACTCTCTTAACCCTCAATCCAAGCGGACCCTAAGTTATCGCATGGTTTTGTCTTTAAGGGTTCACAGAAGAAAGAGGTTATATGACTTGGATTGCTAGAACCTAACTTGCTTATTATTGATCTATAACTGTTTGATAAGTTGCTTTATGAGTTATACTGTTATATTTTGGGAATGCACTATCTACTTTACAAGAACATGTGATTTGTGCTATCGCTTGTTTCTGTCCCTAAGTTATCGCATGTTTTTGTCTGCAAGGGTTCTCAGAAGAAAGAGGTTATATGACTTAGATTGCTCGAACCTAACTTACTTATTATTGATCTATAACTGTTTGATAAGTTGCTTTATGAGTTATAATGTTATAATTTGGGAATGCACTATCTACTTTCCAAGAACAGGTGATTTTCGCTATCGCTTGGCTCTTTCCCGGAGTTATCGCGTGGTTTTGCCTGTAAGGGTTCACAGAAGAAAGAGGTTATATGACTTAGATTGCTCGAACCTAACTTGCTACAATTGCTTATTATTGGTATGTAATTGTTTGATAAGTTGCTTTATGAGTTTTTTTTTTTTTTTGAAAGCAAGAAGCTATTTTATGAGTTATACTGTTATATTTTGCGAAGGCACTATCTACTTTACAAGAACATATGATTTTCGCTATCGCTTGGTTCTGTCCCCAAGTTATCTAATGGTTTTGTCTATAAGGGTTCACAGAAGAAAGAGGTTATATGACTTGGATTGTTTGAACCTAACTTGCTACAATTGCTTATTATTGATCTATAACTGTTTGATAAGCTGCTTTATGAGTTATTATGTTATATTGTTATATTTTGCGAATGCACTATCTACTTTCCAAGAACAGGTGATTTTCGCTATCGCTTGGTTCTGTCCCCGAGTTCTCGCATGGTTTTGTCGAAGGCCTCTACAATCCGAATTTGGCTAATCTCTTGAAGCATTTTCTCGCATGGTTATATGAAACACTTGTAACTGTTGGCATTTTTTTTTTTTTTTTGCATAATCTGTGTGCAATTTTAATGCAACTGCGGTGGATTACTGGAAATCCTTTCGCACGAGTTAGAGTAGTATATAAAGGAGTTTTGTTATATAATTCTTATCATGTAATCTCGAGGAAGTCTGTAATTGTTCTGGTTCATGATCAGATTTTTATTCATTTTATCCATATACTTTACATTTTATTACTGTCTACTTGTGACGTCTACAACTAATAATAAATTTTGGAGAAGTTGGGGAGTTGTCTGGGTGCATACTTTGAAACGAAGACCAAGGGAGAGGTTGAAAAGGAGGCTTTTTTTTTTCTTTTCCTTTTCTCTTTTTTTTTTTTTACAATTTTTTTGCTTAAATCTAAAAAAATAGAAGGCTTGCTCAAAAGTAGACCTGTCAATTGGGCCGGGCCAGCCCATCCTGGCACGAGGCCGGCCTGAAAAAATGGTTTGTGTCGGTCTGACCTGAATAATCTTGGACCCGGGTCAGTCCGGCCTGTTATATTGGGAAGTGTCGGGTCTCGTATCTTGGCAGATAAGAGAGGTCCGGCCCGGCATAGCACGAAGCCCAGGCCCGACCTGAGGTCCGGCCCGTTCTGATTTTGCGGACATACACTGCAGAGGCATCTCTATAGCAAGAAGATACAGCAATCACTTATTTCTTAGTTGTAAATAGCTCTGCTGTATAACTCAAAAGATCACATAACTTAGTCTCGAGTCACCTGTATTAACAGAAAATTTGTAGAAAAAGTTCACCGACCCAAAAATCACATTTGCTGGTGAGCTTCAGAACAAAAAGAAATACGGCAATTGCTTTCAGTTGGGTTTCTGAAACACGGGGGATTTCATTTGAGGAATCAGTAAGGACTAAGAGAGCACGTACTTTCAAGTTTTATCAATACATATGCATGTATCATGTAATTACTAACAAGCAATTGCCATATTTCCGATTTATTGAAATCACATTCGAGGCTGAATTTATCTATACGTATGCATGTATCATGTAAGCCTACTACAAGTAAGATTTAGATGAGCATTATAATCTACTAGAAGATGCACGTGTGTTGCAGGTTAAATTATTTTTCTTTCTTTCCTTCTAATCTTATCAAAAAATAATTAAAATTAAAATTAAACTTTATTGTGTATATATTTATATTTTAAATAAAATTTGTAAAAATTTAATTTAATTTAAATTATAATTTGTTATGGATAAATAATTTTATAATTTGTTGAAAAATAGTTTAAATATTTAAATATATTTGAACTAAGATTTGTTAAATAATTTAAATATTTTCTGATATTTTTTTTCTTTAAATTTAGTTTTTAAACAGTTTTAAATAGTTTTTAAATAGATATTTGTACGGACTAAGAGAGAAAGTTAGTTTTGTCTGTAATTTTTTTTAAGAAATGGTGGATGATGAAGTTAATTTTTATCTTCCGTAATATTTTAAAAATAAAATGGTCCATGATATACATGCGGCTTAGACGGTTAAATCTTGAACTGTTTTGAAGCCCTCTTATATAGTGGAAGATGTAGGATTTGGTTATGTATCCAGATGAATAAAAGTCCAGGTACGACCCAGTTCGATCCGACCCGAAGTCCACCGTGTCGTGGGTCATGTGCCGGACTGGACTCATATTTTCACCCTTAGGTCCGGCCCGGACTGCAAAATTGCAGGAGCCTAAGAGGCCCAGTCTGGTCCACCCAAATTCGGGCCGGGCTGGTCCGCCCGACTCACTTGACAGCTGTATTCAAAAGTGGTAAGCTTATGGCAACTTATAGCATTCACATGCACTAAAAGACTTAAAAAAGAAGGTTTTTTTTAGGGGCACCACCACTTCTACTAGGGGGCAGCCCAAATTTTTTTGAAAAAATTACAAGTTTGCCATAGGTTTTTGTTACTAGGGGGCAGCCCAAAATTGACTATAAAAGCCAAACATGTTTTATTTCTTCTCTCTTTCTTCCTCTATTACTTCTCTTCCTCCACTCTTTTTTTTTCCTCCTCATAGAAACCTAGAATTAACCTAACCTAGGTGAAATTGTCCTCCCACCTAAATTTGTTAAAGATTTTTGGTGAAATATCTAGTAATAGTGTCAATCACTTCTTCCATTTATTTATAAATCGTCGAATTTATTTTTGTGTAATGTTTTAACCTAAATTTTACATATAAAAGTTGAATTTTGTGTTTAATGTAGAAAGAAATAGAAAATGGAACAACCCGGACCATCAAATGCTGGATACTCTCCTCGCACAACGTCCGAAGAACACTTTAATGCATCGGAAGGTCTCGTGGTAACTACACTTTAACTTTATTTCGGATGAACAATCGGACTTTGACACAGAGGACTGCCACTTCTCTGGCAGTCCCTCTCATGGATTAGGACTGCCAGGGATGTGGCAGTCCTATATATGTGAGGGACTACCACATCTCTGACAGTCCTTTTTAATTTTATATGCTTACATTTTGGCTTTATGTAGTTGTTTAGTTTTGACTTTTAACTTCTATTGTAGGAGTTGTGATCTTCCGATGTTGTGGTACATGCTCCAATTGCAACCGATGTAGGGCATTTATTTTGGACCGATCTTTCGTTTCAATCAAGCGACGATGCGGTACAATGGTGTCGAGAAGTTGGACGAAAAAATAACTTAGTTCTAGTGATATCCAGATCGTGCCGAAATCGCCCGGAACGACACAGTGTGATGGTTGGCTGTGAAAGAGGTGGTGTGTTAAGATCGCACAAGAAAGATACAGTTATCCAAAATAAAGTTCCAAGAAAGAAAGCTGGAACGAGAAAATGTGGTTGTCCATTCACGATCCAGATTAGAAACGAAGAAGAAGGGAAGTGGTCAGTACAAGTGAAGAATGGAACCCACAATCATGAGATTGTCGAGACACTACATGTCAGTCCTGTCTGCCGACTATTTATTTGCCAATAGGTACATGATACTTGTTATACTTATCTCGTCGGATATTAACAATACATTCTTTCCGATGTGCGCTCCTCCGACGGACCACGGAGTGTCTAACCTATGTACTATTGTCACGCCCCAGAACCAGAATACTGGAGAGCGGGGGCAGACATAGCCATCTACGTATATGAAATGGACTCCATCTCACAATACGGTCACGGCTGTCTAGATACATGAGGGTTTACTACAAGCCAACAGTCTCCTATGGTCATGAACAATCCTAGTGTCTCAATCACAAGCATGTAAGTAAGTGTTCACAAGATGTATGATCATTAAATATACAATAATAAGGTGTCCCAAATATTACATATTCAGCTGATCATGAAGCTAGTCGTACAAAATGTAAGAACTAGCAAGAGTTTAGTCATACATGATCAACCCTAGGATCTGTCAATCATGTTACAACCCGTAGGCAGACAGTAAGTAAATGCAATCGAGCTAAACAGGTGCTCGTCGGCTAAACGCCTCAAAAGAATATATTTATAATAGAGTGGGAGAGCCAAAAATAACCCACTCGTTGCCCTGGTTACGCCTGGTGTTCACCATCGGGCTGGAAAATCGGCAGATCCTCTGGAGCTGCTCCGAAATCTGGCCATACAAAACCAGCTGAGTCAGATCCCAGAAAGAGCAAGTGCCACAAAGGAAGCTTCACTTAGGAACTAAAACCAGCAATCAGCACAAGAGTATAAATAAAAGTAAGAGCTGGAGATAAGAAAAATACATCAAGGTGATATACGATGAGATAACCGTGGAACTATTCAGATAACCAGATTACAACCCGTAAACCAAACAAGGACCGGGGTTGTAACCCTTCGTCTGAACAGAACTTGGAATTCTCACCATTTATCGATAAAATAATACAGACATTCTGGTCATGCAATAATCTGGAACAAGATCAGAGCAAGACTGGACAGGTTAGACTCCATCCAATCATTTCACGGCCAAGCAAGAATTACGGCTTGATACTTTAACTAACTAGGGTTATCACAGGCCTAGTTACTAGCAAGATGTAGTGAGAATCTTCCACAGCCACAAGCCCTGCAGACCATCTAGGTTACCCGGGTTGAAAGATTTAGAGTTGAATTCAGGTGGGTACATCGTCCAGGAAACGAATGTACCCTTAGGTAGCTTGAAGGGTGCAACACATGACAGTGTGCTGGAAATGTGCCCTACTCGACGGCAGGCTACAGATCCCAAGGCGTGCCCAGGTAACGGGATTGCCTGTAGCTGGGAGATCTCTTCATGACTAATGTATTAATCTAGTTATTAGCCTTAGTCCATTTCAGTAGGTACTCCTGACCGTGGTACTTAGGAGTCCCCTCCTAGACATGATGTAAGACAGGACTGGATTATTTGTACAAGCACAATCGTCCACGGTGTCCGGATTAATTATACAGGTCATGTCATGTCAGGTAGCCGTCGCAACAGCTTAGCAAGATATATCATGTCAGGTTATCATATCCAGTGTACTGGTCAAGAGTGCGCCACGACGGGCCACTATCAGGTCATGTCATGTTCACTTGTCAGGAGTGCACCACGACGGGTCACTATCGTGTTCAGGTATATGTGCAAGACATCATAGTGCAAGCGTTCAATCAGGAAAATCCAAAGTTGATCTGAGGTTACAATATATGAATTAATCAGTAATAATCGAGTAATAATAATAAATAATCATTAAAGCCAGGTACAGGGAGGGGCCATGCGGCTAAGGGTTACGGGGTTCATGCGGCCAGGAATGACTCGGCCACATGCGGCTGCGGAAGCAAGTGACGCATGCGGCTAGCGGGGAGTAAGACCTATGCGGTTCTCAAGGGAAGGGGATTCTCATGTGACTGGAAAGAGAACCGCCCATGCGGCTCAATAGGGTCAGGCGCATGCGGCTGAGGATGGACGCCTCATGCGGCTGGGAATGCGGGTGCATATGCGGCTAGGTATATAAGGTCTTCATGCGGTCTGCAGGGAGCAAGGTCTTATGCGGCTGGACGAGCCATGCGCTTATGCGGCCAGAAGATGAAGGGGGTGCATGCGGCTCAGTTAGGAACACATGCGGCCAGGATAATTCAGGAGCATATGCGATCAAAGGAAATATAAATTATATGCGACTATAAGTGGACCAAGATTCATGCGGCTGGGAAGAGTGGCATATGCGGTTAGCGGGGTCATGCGCTTATGCGACTGAACTCAAGAAGTTCAGAGTTTATGTGGCTGGAGATTGAGCGAGTTATGCGGCCAGATGAGTTCGGCCCTCATGCGGCTCAAAGTACTTCCAGTCATGCGGCTGAATAGAACACTTGTCGCATGAATTTATTCATGCGGTCAAGTCAAGCACGGTTCATCTTCTCCCAAAAATTTTGAGAAGAAGAACACCATGAGAGCCAAGTTCTCAAGCTCCATAACTCAATCATCCGGAGCCCAAATCCGAACTTCCATAGGTCAAAATGGGGTAGAACGAAAGCCTCTACAACATAGAACCATCAAAACTCAGAAATAACAAGATTAAGTAGATCAAAGCCCAAGAAATCCGAAAATAAAAATAGACTTAGATCTACAAGAATCTAGCCATGGAAAGTGGAAATGCCAAGTACTAAAGTAAGTTAAAATGCTGTAAGGAAGAGAATGAAGCAATAAAATTTGAGTTCCTCCATGAAGCAAGTTGTACTTGCCTAGACCTCTCTCTCTTTGGTAGGTGGAGGAAGTAAATGGAAGAAGAAGAAGAGGTTAATAAAGAGAGAGAAAGAAGAATGGATTTATAAATGGTAGTGGTGGTGGTAGGTAGGAGGTTCACCTTTTTGGTCCATGATGAACCAAGCAAATCCCAAACTGAACCAAACCAACCCGAACCAAGAAAAAACCAAGCCATGGAGAAAACTAAGCAAGAAAATCATGCTATACAAGATAAAATACGTACACGTATTCCAAAATACGTAATACGAACCACAGGCATTACAACTCTATCTACCTTAAAAGAATTCCGTCCTCGGAATTTAATTAAGAGACTAGAGAGACGAGGACAAGCTATATTAATCACAAGCAAGCTATAACTAGGCAGGCAATCACTCATTCAAGCAAGGAATTGAAGGCATGAGGCATAAGGAAGACATTATACCTTACGAGTCAAACAAGTCGGGATACCGCGATCGGATGTCATCCTCACGCTCCCACGTTGACTCACCCAAAGAGTGATAACCCCAAGCGACTCAGACTAATTTGATAGTCTTGTTCTTGAGTGTTTTCTCTCTCCGGTCCAATATAGACACGGGCCTCTCCTCATACGAAAGGTTGGTACCAACAACCAATTCCGAATGATCTAGGATGTGGCTCGGGTCCGGGATATACCGTCGTAGTTGGGATACATGGAACACGTCATGCACCTCGCTTAGCGACGGCAGAAGAGCGAGACGATAGGATACATCTCCTACTCGCTCCAGAATGTCAAATGGCCCTATATACCTAGGACTAAGCTTTTCCCGT
Organism: Iris pallida; assembly: GCA_029216955.1. NCBI lineage: Eukaryota > Viridiplantae > Streptophyta > Magnoliopsida > Asparagales > Iridaceae > Iris > Iris pallida. Next base: position 10,259,786 of record JANAVB010027598.1, read on the forward strand.
ACGCCGAAACGAATGACGCCACGGTTAGGCGAAATCCTTAGGAATACGTGGTCTCCGACAGAAAACTCGAGAGGGCGTCGATGAGAATCGGCCCAATGGTGCTGACGATCTTGGGCAACTCGAAGGTGATCCCTGACTTTTCTGACTACTTCAACTGTCTGGGCAATCATTTCTGGACCGAGCATCGCCTCTCTCCAACATCATCCCATGCTAGCGGGGATCTGCACTTCCTACCATACAGTACCTCGAACGGTGCCATCTGGATACTGGCTTGGAAGCTGTTGTTGTACGAGAACTCCACCAGGTGCAAGTGATCTTCCCACGAACCACCGAAGTCAAGTGTGCAAGATCTCAACATGTCTTCAAGAGTCTGGATTGTACGCTCCGACTGACCATCTGTCTGCGGATGATATGCTGAACTGAACTGGAGATGAGTTCCCAAACTTTCTTGCAAGCTACGCCAAAAGTACGAAGTGAATCTTGAATCTCTATCCGAAGTGATACTGACTGGCACTCCGTGCAACCTGACAATCTGCCTGAGGTACATCTCTGCTAGCTGAGCTGCCGACTGACCAACTCTGAACGGAAGGAAGTGAGCCACCTTCGTGAGTCGATCAACAATAACCCAGATAGCATCTCTACCAGCTGGAGATCTAGGTAATCCGGTCACAAAATCTATGGTTACATGCTCCCACTTTCATTCTGGAATCGGCAAAGGTTGAAGAAGTCTAGCAGGCCTCTGATGTTCAGCCTTAACTTATTGGCACACTAAACAACGAGAGACAAACCGGGCTATCTACCTCTTCATGCCATTCCACCAAAAGTGCTGGCAGATATTACGGTACATCTTCGTGCCGCCCGGATGAATGGATACTGAGAACTGTGAGCCTCTGCCATGATCTCGTGTCTGATATCTCCACTGGGTACACAAAGACGCTTACCATGCCTAAGTGTACCGTCCTCATGGATACATAACTCTGGTCTCCGTCCTGCCTCACACTCTGCTCTGAGTCGCTGAAGCTTGGAATCTGCTGACTGTGCCATCCGGATCCTCTCGACTATGGTGGACTGAACTTGCATACTGGCCATCAATGCCACACTGGAAGGGAGAACAACTTTTCTTCCCATCTTTTGAAGATCTGCTAACAGCTCTGGTTACGCTGTTAGGAGATAAACTCCGGCTCTCCTGCTCAATACATCTGTAACGACGTTGGCCTTCCCGGGATGATACTGCAAGTTGACATCATAATCCACAAGAAGCTCCAGCCATCTCCTCTGACGCATGTTAAGATCCTTCTGGGTGAACATATACTTCAGACTCTTATGGTCGGTAAAAATCTCCACCCTATCTCCGTACAAGTAGTGCCTCCACAACTTAAGTGCAAACACTACTGCTGCCAGCTCCAAGTCATGGGTTGGGTAATTTCTCTCATGATCACGAAGTTGTTGTGACGCATAAGCTATTACCTTCCCATGCTGCATCAGAACACATCCTAAGCCTCTGCCTGGAGTATCACAATACACGGAGAATCCTCCGGTTCCATCTGGAAGCGCGAGAATGGGAGCCGTCATCAAGCCTCGCTTCAACTTCTCAAAAGAATCCTGACATTCTGCTGTCCAAGCAAACTGCACCTCCTTGCGGGTCAACTGGGTCAATGGCGCTAAAATCCGAGCAAAATCTGAAACAAACTGTCGGTAGTAGCCGGCCAATCCAAGAAAACTACGGACTTCTGCAACTGTGCGGGGCACTGGCCATGATTCAATAGCCACAATCTTATGGGGATCCACTTCTACTCCTCCTCGAGTGATGATGTGACCCAAGTATGAAATGCGATCGAGCCAGAACTCGTATTTACTGAACTTGGCATATAACTGGTGCTCTCTGAGAATCTGAAGAACCACACGGAGTTGCTGCTCATGCTCCACTTCGCTCCGGCTATAGACCAGGATGTCATCCAAGAACACAATCATGAACTGATCCAAATAGGGCATGAAAATACGATTCATGAGATCCATGAATACAGCCGGCGCATTGGTCGCTCCAAATGGCATCACTATGAACTCCCAATGCCCATACCTCGATCTAAAAGCTGTCTTCGGAATGTCCTGCTCTCTTACTATGATCTGATGATATCCTGAGCGTAAGTCGATCTTCGAGAATACTGCTGCCCCTTTGAGCTGATCAAACAAGTCATCTATCCTCGGAAGAGGGTATCTGTTCTTGATTGTCACTGAGTTCAAGGTACGATAATCAACACATAACCTGGATGTACCATCCTTCTTTTTTACAAGAAGCATCAGGGGCTCCCCAAGGCGATCCACTAGCACGAATGAATCCCTTGGTTCGAAGTTCTTCAATCATCTTGTACAAGATCTCTAATTCTGAAGGCGCCATCCTGTAGACTCTCTGACACTGGAGCTGTCCCGGGAATCAAGTCTATGGTGATCTCGATCTCTCGTTCCGGCGGCATACCCGGAAGCCCTTCTGGAAAAACATCTGGAAACTCTTCGACTATCCGGGACAATTGCACTGCTGCTTCCGCCATCCGCAACACTGGAGGATAAGGCTCAACTGCGCCTCGGGAAAAGGAAAACTCTGGCTCGCCTGGAATGCTAAAAACAACCATACCAATATGGCAGTCTATTCTAGCATACTGGTTCCTCAACCAATCCATCCCTAGGACCACATCATAATCGGCCATCGAAAACTCTATCAATCTAGCGAAAAATTCCTTACCGCTAACTACGATCCGACACGAGGAAAATACCCTATCGACTCCCACAAGTCCGTTACCAGTAAGTATATTGAGCCTTACTGATAATGACTCGGGCTCCAATCCTATCCGTGTCATGAATCGTGCAGACATAAAAGAATGCGATGCACCAGAATCAAATAAAGCTGAAGCTGGAAAGGAGTTGACGAGAATAGTACCTGCCACTACCTCTTCTGATGCCAATCCTTCCTCTGCGGTCATCACCATAGCCTGACCATGCCCTCGGGGTGCTGGTCCCCTCTGCTGAAATCCTTGCTGCCTATTCTGACTTTGGGCCTGGGCTTGAACATGCTGCTGGGGGTTCTGCTGCTGGAATGCCTGGGACTGAGACGGCAAGGGCCTCGGCAATGGATACTGCTGCTGCTGGACCGGAGCTAGTCCTCTCACCGAAAAGCTAGAAAGGTTGGACGATGATGAACCTCCTCTATTCGGACAGGATCCAACCCTATGGTCTGCCGTTCCACAAGCCAGACACAATCCCTGTGTCCTGCGACACTCTGCCACTACATGGCCTAGCTTCCTGCAATGAGAACATCCCACCGCGGAAGATTGCTTCTGCTTCTGCTGCTGAGGGTACGTCGGGGTTGAATGCTGAACCGACGTTACTGAGACTGCTCACCTCGGAGCTCCAATGGTCAAAGCCCTGGCTGCCGGGGCTGGGGCTGAAGACTGATTCATCTGGCCGCGGGATCTCTTCCGACCTCCGGCCCTATCCACAATCCTCTAGGAGGTGTACTCAAGCCTCCTAGCTGCTCTCAAGACTGCATCAAAAGTCTGATGCTCAAACTGCTCAACTGCCAATAGAATCTCCAGATGAAGCCCCTGCTGAAATTGCTGGGCTCTATTATACTCGGTTGCCACCAAGGTGGGAGCAAACCGACTGAGCCTCAAAAACTCGACCGCATATCCATTGACCGTCCTGTCCATCTGCTTCAGATTGGTAAACCTCGCCTGTAGATCATACCGAGCTACAGCATCAAAATACTTGGTCTGGAATCTCTCTCTGAATACTGCCCAAGCAATGGGTGCTGCTAATCCAACGGCCTGAGCTGCCCACCAGCTGCGGGCAAGATCTAATAACTGCAGGCGCACCACAGCTACCTTCTCATTCTCTGGGGTCCTGGCTGCTTCTAGAATCACCTCGATGTCCTAAATCCAAGCATCTGCAGTGATAGCATCTTCACTACCGTCGAAGAAGGGAGGGTTCAAGCGCTTGAAGTTGTTGGCCGTACTGTTACCCTGATAACCTCCTCTGGTCAGAGCATCCGTCACTGCCTGGTGCAAGGCATCTCTACGACGATCTTGGGAAGCTATCAAGGTCCTGACGAGTCCTACCAAAGTGCCATCATCAGGCTTGGCAGGCTAAACTGGCTGGACTGGTGGCTCTCCATCAGAAGGCACGACTCTGGAGGCTACTCCGGAATGCTGGGCTTGATCTTCGGGTTGCTGCTGATTCGTGGGAAGTGCTCCGTCTTGCTGACCGGCAGGTCCAGGAACGATACCGCTGAAGAAGACGATATGGGGAACAATAAGGAAGGACCAGGACAGATCAACGATACAAGCATATGATCAGGACAAGAATCCAGGGATTCAAAAGATACGAGCAGAGATTAAAGGCGAATACTGATTGAGACATCTATTCGGTAAACCCTCACATATCTTGATTTACAAGACCTGCATGGGCCACCACTTAAACCATGTTACGCCCCAGAACCAGAATACTGGAGAGCGGGGGCAGACATAGCCAGCTACGTATATGAAATGGACTCCATCTCACAATACGGTCACGGCTGTCTAGATACATGAGGGTTTACTACAAGCCAACAGTCTCCTATGGTCATGAACAAGTCTAGTGTCTCAATCACAAGCATGTAAGTAAGTGTTCACAAGATGTATGATCATTAAATATACAATAATAAGGCATCCCAAATATTATATATTCTGTTGATCATGAAGCTAGTTGTACAAAATGTAAGGACTAGCAAGAGTTTAGTCAAACATGATCAACCCTAGGATCTGTCAATCATGTTACAGCTCGTAGACAGACAGTAAGTAAATGCAATCGAGCTAAACATGTGCTCGTCGGCTAAACGCCTCAAAAGAATATGTTTACAATAGAGTGGGAGAGCCAAAAATAACTCACTCGTTGCCCTGCTTACGCCTGGTATTCACCATCGGGCTGGAAAATCGGCAGATCTCCTGGAGCTGTTCCGAAATTTGGCCATACAAAATCAGCTGGGTCAGATCCCAGAAAGAGCAAGTGCCACAAAGGAAGCTTCACTTAGGAACTAAAACCAGCAATCAGCACAAGAGTATAAATAAAAGTAAGAGCTGGAGATAAGGAAAATACATCAAGGTGATATACGACGAGATAACCATGGAACTATTCAGATAACCAGGTTACAACCCGTAAACCAAACAAGGACCGGGGTTGTAACCCTTCGTCTGAACAGAACTTGGAATTCTCACCATTTATCGATAAAATAATACAGACATTCTGGTCATGCAGTAATCTGAAACAAGATCAGAGCAAGACTGGACAGGTTAGACTCCATCCAATCATTTCATGGCCAAGCAAGAATTACGGCTTGATACTTTAACTAACTAGGGTTATCACAGGCCTAGTTACTAGCAAGATGGAGTGAGAATCTTCCACAGCCATAAGCCCTGCAGACCATCCAGGTTACCCGGGTTGAAAGATTTAGAGTTGAATTCAGGTGGGTACATCGTCCAGAAAACGAATGTACCCTTAGGTAGCTTGAAGGGTGCAACACATGACAGTGTGCTGGAAATGTGCCCTACTCGACGGTAGGCTACAGATCCCAAGGCGTGCCCAGGTAACGGGATTGCCTGTAGCTGAGAGATCTCTTCATGACTAATGTATTAATCTTGTTGTTAGCCTTAGTCCATTTCAGTTGGTACTCCTGACCGTGGTACTCAGGAGTCCCCTCCTAGACATGATGCAAGACAGGACTAGATTATTTGTACAAGCACAATCGCCCACGGTGTCCGGATTAATTATACAGGTCATGTCATGTCAGGTAGCCATCGCAACAGCTTATCAAGATATATCATGTCAGGTTATCATGTCCAGTGTACTGGTCAAGAGTGCGCCACGACGGGCCACTATCAGGTCAAGTCATGTTCACTTGTCAGGAGTGCACCACGACGGGTCACTATCGTATTCAGGTACATGTGAAAGACATCATAGTGCAAGCGTTCAATCAGAAAAATTCAAAGTTGATCTGAGGTTACAAGACATGAATTAATCAGTAATAATCGAGTAATAATAATAAATAATCATTAAAGCCAGGTACAGGGAGGGGCCATGCGGCTAAGGGTTACGGGGTTCATGCGGCCAGGAATGACTCGGCCACATGCGGCTGCGGAAGCAAGTGACGCATGCGGCTAGCGGGGAGTAAGACCTATGCGGTTCTCAAGGGAAGGGGATTCTCATGCGGCTGGAAAGAGAACCGCCCATGCGGCTCAATAGGGTCAGGCGCATGCGGCTGAGGATGGACGCCTCATGCGGCTGGGAATGCGGGTGCATATGCAGCTAGGTATATAAGGTCTTCATACGGTCTACAGGGAGCAAGGTCTTATGCGGCTGGACGAGCCATGCGCTTATGCGGCCAGAAGATGAAGGGGGTGCATGCGGCTCAGTTAGGAACACATGCGGCCAGGATAATTCAGGAGCTTATGCGATCAGAGGGAATATAAGTTATATGCGGCTATAAGTGGACCAAGATTCATACGGCTGGAAAAAGTGGCATATGCGGTTAGCGGGGTCATGCGCTTATGCGGCTGAACTCAAGAAGTTTAGAGTTTATGCGGCTGGGATTGAGCGAGTTATACGGCCAGATGAGTTCGGCCCTCATGCGGCTCAAAGTACTTCCAGTCATGCGGCTAAATAGAACACTTGCCGCATGAATTTATTCATGCGGTCAAGTCAAGCACAGTTCATCTTCTCCTAAAAATTCCAAAAAGAAGAACACCATGAGAGCCAAGTTCTCAAGCTCCATAACTCCATCATCCGGAGCCCAAATCCGAACTTCCATAGGTCAAAATGGGGTAGAACGAAAGCCTCTACAACATGGAACTATCAAAACTCAGAAATAACAAGATTAAGTAGATCAAAATCCAAGAAATCCAAAAATAAAAATAGACTTAGATCTACAAGAATCTAGCCATGGAAAGTGAAAATGCCAATTACTAAAGTAAGTTAAAATGCTGTACGGAAGAGAATGAAGCAATAAAATTTGAGTTCCTCCATAAAGCAAGTTGTACTTGCCTAGACCTCTCTCTCTCTCTGGTAGGTGGAGGAAGTAAATGGAAGAAGAAGAAGAAGAGGTTAATGAAGAGAGAGAAAGAAGAATGGGTTAATAAATGGTAGTGGTGGTGGTAGGTAGGGGGTTCACCTTTTTGGTCCATGATGAACCAAGCAAATCCTGAACCGAACCAAGCCAACCCGAACCAAGAATAAACCAAGCCATGGAGAAAACTAAGCAAGGAAATCATGCAATACAAGATAAAATACGTACACGTATTCCAAAATACGTAATACGAACCACATGCATTACAACTATAGGTCTAATCGGGGGATCACTTCGTTATACTAAAGATGATCGCTCATTCTCCGATTCCTCCACCTTCAACAGTTTGGTACAAAAGAGCACCGGTCGAAGCCATCGCTTGGACCACACTTTTCGTTGATCAGATCAACCATTGTAAGAAGTTGTTGAAGTTTGAGGAGCCAAGAGACTTACCTGCTGACCACTACGATATCGAAATCGACTAAGTATGGATATATTTACAGTTTGACATTTTGTATATGGAGGACCACTTTTGTATATAGTGAAATATGAAGTCCACTAATCTATATGGAGTAAATTTTGTATACAGTAAAATATGAAGTTCAGTATGTTATACGTGTTTACCTGTGTGTTATCTGTGTTATATGTCTACCTGTGTGCTATTTATGTGTTTACATGTGTGTTATCTGTGTTATATGTGTTTACCTGTGTGCAAGTATGTGTGGCAAAATATACCGATTTGTTAAAGTATCAGATCCAGTATCAGGACTGCCACCCCCTGGCAGTCCTACATTGAATTAGGATTGCCAGGGTGCTGGCAGTCCTAATTGAAACTTGTTGTTATATAAATGGCCATTCTCCTGTGTTTTAGCACGGAGAATGGCCATTCTTCGTATAATTTAGCACGGAGAATGGCCATTCTCCGTGTAATTTATCACGGAGAATGGCTATTCTCCGTGTAATTTTTACGAAGAATGGCCATTCTCCGTGTAATTTTCACGAAGAATAGCTATCCGATCCAGTATCAGGACTGCCACCCCCGTGGCATCCTACATTAAATTAGGACTGCCAGGGTGCTGGCAGTCCTAATTGAAACTTGCTCTTACAGCAAGTATCAATTAGGACTGCCAGCACCCTGACAGCCCTAATTTAATGTAGGACTGCCAGGAGGGTGGCAGTCCTATTTGTAAGTCTCTGTGATGAGAGTTTTGAAACTCTCTATCACAGAGAGTTTCAATTAGGACTGTCACACCCCTGGCAGTCGTACACAAGAGGAGGACTGCCAGGGTGCTGGCAGTCCTAATTGAAACTTGTTGTTATATAAATGACCATTCTCCTGTGTTTCAGCACGGAGAATGGTCATTCTCCGTGTAATTTAGCACGGAGAATGGTCATTCCAGTGTTAAAACGCAGGAGAATGACCATTCTCCGTGTAAATTAAGACGGAGAATGGTCATTCTCCTTCGTTTTAACACTGGAATGACCATTCTCCGTGCTAAATTACACGGAGAATGGCCATTCTCCGTGTTAGAAACACGGAGAATGCCATTCTCCGTGTTAATTTACACGGAGAATGGTCATTCTCCTACATTTTATGGTCAGTTGAAACTTTGGAGGGCCATAACTTTTGACTGGGAGGTCGAAACGAGGCCCGGTTTGTCGCAGAATGAGCGTATTTTCGAGGAGCCTGAGATTAACAGCTTTATCGTTAGACGGCCTTTCGAAATTTTAGAATCGCAAAAAAATGATGTTTGGACCTCCGTTTTTGCACTTTTGCCGAAATTTTAGAATCGCAAACAAATATTAATTCAATGACTTACAAATAGGACTGCCACACCCAGGGCAGTCCAACACATGTGAAGGACTGCCCTGGGTGTGGCAGTCCTAGATGAATTGTTCTGTGACTTGATCACAGAATATTTCAACACAAGTATCCAACACATATCCAACACAAGTATCCAACACATATCCAACACAAGTCCAACACAAGTATCCAACACATATTCAACACAAGTATCCAACACAAGTATTCAACACATATCCAACACATATTCAACACAAGTATCCAACACATATCCAACAGAAGTATTTCAACACAAGTATCCAACACATAACCAACACAAGTATTTCAACACAAGTATCCAACAACATGTTCGACACCCAAAAATATCAACATCCAAAAATATTTCAACACAAGTATCCAACAACATGTTCGACACCCAAAAATATCAACATCCAAAATAGCCAACTTCAGACAATCAGACAATCATACTACATATCATGGCGGGCCTTCGAACGAGACTCCGCATTACGCATGAATGGGAACTCAACCTCGTCGTCGATGCGCTCAAGCTCGTTGGCGACCAAGGCACTAGTGTCGACCAAGACCCTAGTGTCACTTTGGCAAGCGCTCCGAAGTATCTTGGCCAGTTCCTTCGCCCTTCTAGACTGTAAATGAAAGTATAATTGAATTTAGTCTACAAACATGAAAATCTCAAACTAATTACTAATGCGGAACTCACCATCTTCACTAATTACTGATGTGGGTTTGTCGTGTTCGAAAATGCCATTCATAAACCCTAAAGACATTCTAAACCTAAATTATCAAAAGTTTTTAGATAATTAAAACTATTTAGGGTTTCAAATAGAATGTAGAAAATTATAGAAGAAATTAGGAAAGAATTAACGTACCTAGAATCCGATTTCTTCGACTTGCGTGTCATCTCGTCGAATGTAGGAGTGTTCTTGAAAGAAATTTGGTGGAGGAATTAGGATTAGAGTGGTGGAGGAGAAGAGACTAGGGTTTTGGGAGAGGGAGAGAGAGCTCTTCTTCTTTTTTTTTCTTTTGGAGGAGAGAGAGAAAATTGGGGTTTGGGGAGGAAATGAGAGTTTGGTGCAGTATTCTTCATTCAATTTTGTTGAGTACAAATGAGTACTAATTTAAGAATTTTGTACGTGTTTGTATCTTTGCAGATATTTGTGGAGTTCTGCATCCATAAAAAAAAGAATTGGATTTTTTTTCTCAACTCGTTGTCAGGTTTTATTTTTTAATATTATAATTTTGCTTTATTTTATTTTTTAAAACATCAAAAAAATTAAATTAGATAAAATCATGTTTAATTATATAATTTAACCATGTTTAATTTTTTTTAAAAGGCCCCCATATTTGAACTTTTGCCTAGGGCCTCCAAATGGCTTGAGACGACCCTGCAAGATTTAGACAATGCACTTCACAATGATTTTATGTCCACATCATCAATTATGAATAAAAATATATATAAAAAAAAAGATGTGAAAAAGTTGTCTTGGAGTTGAAAAAAAAGTAATTTTATTGTCTTCTCAACTTTTGCATTGGAGAACACATTTTTATCTCATTGTCTTGTGTGAATGTCATCTTGCCACATAGGAAAGACATTGTCTTGTGCCTCATGCCACATAGGATTCACAACATAAAACAAGATAATAGGGTTGGAGATGCTCTAACCCTATTGTCTTATTTTGTGTTGTGATTCCTATGTGGCACATGAATCACAAGACAATATCTTTTCTATGTGGCAAGATGATATTCACACAAGACAATGAGATAAAAAAGTGTTCTCCAATGCAAAAGTATTTAGAAGAAAATAAAAAATATTTTTTTCCCAAGACAACTCCTCCACTTCTTCATTTTTTATTATAAATATTTATATTCATAATTGATGATGTGGAGACAAATTCATTGTGAAGTGCATTGTCTAGATCTAGACAACCAATTTTACATTGTCTTTGCCATGCCATTGCTATGTCAACTTCATGATTTATTCTACATTTGTATTTTGAAATGAAAACTTGTCATTCATATGTGGCAACAATTTTTTCTAAACTCATAATAGGGTTGGAGATGCTCTTAGCGTCTGCTTGGATTGAGGGAGAAAAAAATAAGCAGGGTTAAGTGGGGTTAAATGAGGGAGAGTTAAGCGAGGAGGAGTAGAGTCAATACATAGAACCTTACTTGGATTTGAGGGAGAGTTAAGTGGGGGATGTTTAATAACTCTTGCTTGGATTGGAGGTTTTAAGTGAGAGGGTGATTAATAAAAATATGATAGTTACCAAAATAACCTTATTACATATGTCATAAAATTAAATTTGATTGAAATTTTAATTAAAACTTGTCAAAATATCTTCACAAATTAAAAAGTTACGGATTAACATGTTGAGAACAAGAAAAAATGGAGGAAAAAATTATGATATTTTATAAACAAATAAGGGACATTTATGACTTTTTAAACAAAGCCCCTCAATCCCCATCATTAACTCTCCGATTTGGGGGATTAAAAAATGGACAAAATAGGGTGTAATAAACCCTCACTTAACCCTCTATAACCCTCCCTCCTAAACCTCCACCCTCAAAGCAAGTATGATTTTATTTTTCCCTCACTTAACTTTCTCTCACTTAACTTTCTCTCACTTAACCCTCTTAACCCTCAATCCAAGCAGACCCGTAAGGCTGGGTTTGGAATTGCTTATTGAAGACTATTTTTGCTTATGCAATCCAAGCTTGTTTGGTAACAACAGCTTATCAAAAGTTTTATAGAAAAGTCAATTCAATTTTGGGAAAACTTTTTACAACGGCCTCTTACTTCAAGTAAATGACAAGATTGATGGCGGAAACGATATTTAAAAAATTTCTGATAAACTATGTTAGGTCACCCGACACTAACCCTTTCGTGTATGTACCACGCATCTAATATGTTGATCTTCCATATGTAAATTCCTTCACACATGTGATCGGGCGTTATTTACTTTAAACTATCTGAAGTTCATGATGGATTAATTTATCCAGAAATCTAGATCACATTACTCATCTCATGAGTCATGATCTATCGTCAACTAGACGCAAATCCTTATTACATTGTTTCATCTCATGAACCGATTCGAACTCGATTCGATGCCACACACCAACGATCTGGCTATCACAAAAATGTTAATATTTATAAAATAAATGATGAATCAACTTAGGATTTGTCGGTACACCTCCATCTATGCCTCAACAGTACATGTGTTCGGTCTCTAATGGTATCCACACTAGCATAATGGTCACCAAGTGATCCAAGTCACAAACTACTTCATGATCACCAAACCTCTGAATTCGCGCACGGAATAAGAAATATTGGTTTATTCGTGATCGAGCATAATTTAATCTAAGAGAGAATAATCTAAGAAGGAATTTCTTAATAAGAAAATATATATTTATTTAGAAAAATTATTTATGATTTTTAAAAATGATATTTTATTAGTTAAAATAATTTAGATAAGTACGTTTGAAAAGCCAGCAAGCATTTTTAGGTTAAAATCCAAATTTTGACAAACTATAGTTTTAGGCCAAAGCTTTTACTTAAAATATTTATATATAAAATATAATAATATAATTAGGGATTCTGAACCCTATTTTGAAACTATATATAGGCTCAAGCCCAAATTTATATAAGCCCAAATCAATATACTTCTTGTAATCCCTTAAATAATAATAATAATAATAATAATAATAATAATAATAATAATAATAATAAATCTTGTTTGTTAAAACCTATGGGCTACGAGCCCAACCAAATTCAATTTTTTTTAAATAATTTGTTTTAAAACCCTATAGGCCCGACCCACTGATATTATCCCTTAGAAGAAAGAAGAAAAAAAACAAAAAAAAAAATAAAAACGAAAACACGTAAAGCAACAAGGAAGAGAGAGAGAGAGAGAGAGAGAGAGAGAGAGAGAGAGAGAGAGAGAGAGAGAGAGAGAGAAAGAGAGAGAGTCGAGAGGAGACAGACAGAGAAGGAGAGTTGAGAGAGGAAAAGAGAGAGGGAGAGACAGAGGGAGGAGTTTCGCGGCTCGCATGCGGGCAGCGTCAAGCTGGAGGTGACACGGAAACGATGGTGCAGGGATTTGCATAGGCGGTGGTCGTGCGCGGGTTCAGCCGGGGGATGGCTCGCTGGCACGAGGCAGGGCGACGGTCGAGCGACTGGTAGTGGTGGAGGTGGCCGTTCCGGTAAGGGGTTTAGGGCACAATGATGATAGGGAAGCCAAGACGGCAAGGAGGTGACAGTGGCATGGAATCGGGGTCGCGCTCGGCTTGGTTATGACGAGGGTGGTGTCGGGGACGAGGGCGATGGTGGTCTGGTGGTGAAGACAGGGGATTGGCCAGGTACGAGGTTGAGATGGATGGAGATGATGGTATTGGTGGTCTGCCGGTGGTGTCATAGATGGTGGTGGACTGGTGGCGGGGTTGGAAGAGGCGGAGGAGATGGGGGTCGGGATCTGTCGACGCACATGGAGGCTAGGCGAGGTAGCGACAGAGCGGTGGTGATGGTGGTCAAAGGCGGAGGGAGGACGGTGGCTGTTGTGGTCGTTCTTGGGTGGCGAGGAGGAGGTAGCGGTGGCTCCGACCAAATTAGGATTAGGGTTAAGTTAGGTTTTAGGGATTTTGGGTTGTATCGTGTCGGCATGTCCTTGTGACACGAACTCAGACAAAATTAGTTTGGGGCGGTATCCGGCGTGTCGGACACGATACTTGCTACATGTAAATGTAATATTTAAGTATTGAAAGACACCCGGGTCGGACCCGAGGCCGTCACGACTGACATGGGTATGGTGGATACGAACACAGAGCACACACAATGGTGGTGGAGAAAATTTGTGAAAATATTTTATGGAGAAAAACAATGGGGAGGCTCCCCTATAAATATGGTGGAGGAATCCTATTTAGATAAGGATTAGGAATAATTTAAATCTCACTCGATAAATTTCACATTTAGTTTAAATATATCTAAATCAAATTCAATAAAATCTAATCTCAATCTAACTCAACATAAATATTTAAAAATTAAAATAATTTAAAATACATTTTCATAAATGAAAAATAATTCCAATTAGTTTAAAATACTTTAAAATAATTCCAAATAACTTTTTAAAAAACCAAAATTTTATAAAATATACATGAATTTATTTTTATGTACATCGCACGCAAATAGTATAAATTATTTACATAAATATTACTTTCGAAATTAGTACCTATACTGGTATATCAAATAAAAAGTATTTCTTTAAAGACTAATAATAAGTTTGGCAAATTCGAGACGACATATTTATACTCGAACAAATATAGAAAATATTTATCTTATATTATATCGAAACAATATATATATTTTTTCTATAGAAAAATCTAATAATAAAACTTTTGTCTAAAAATAATTAAATACTTTGTATATACGTATTCGTACTCGTCGTACGAATACCAAAAAAAAAATTTATTATAAAATTTTTAGGGTTTACAATATATCCAACTTACAAAAATTTTGTCCTCAAAACTAAAACTAAAGCATGAATTGAGAAATAAGAAAATGTAAAGCGGTAGAAAAGTCAAGTACGAGAAATCATACTTGAAATAAAAACGATGAGATAAAGAATAAATATAGATAGTTTTTAAGGCTTGGGTGGGACGGAATGGTGGAGGCAATATGGCACGAAAAAGTTCAAGCGTATGATGTATTTATGTATAGGGTCATGGGTGAGTAGGAATACAAAAGGGAGATTAATACTATACGCGAATCTTTATGCTTGTTGGGTTTGATGATACCAAAAGGGTGTCCCTCTCTTCTAGAACCTTCATACTTATGACTTCCTTCATTTCATACTCATTAATCTCCTTATATTTAATATTCATCATTTAAATCTAAATCCAACTTCGAATTGAATTTTAAATCTAATTCCAATATATCATAATTGTCACGCCCGACTCGGAATCACCCAAATCATCGTCCTTGCAGGAGACGTGATGCCGCACGAGCCTGGAGTTGCGCTCGTGCAAGGCAAGATGACAAGTTCTCAAATGGATATCTTTGAATTGATATTAGCCACGAAAGAAAAATAGAGTATACGAAACAATTCTCTTTATTGATATTCGAAATATGATTACAAAGGCTTTCGATAGGCCAACAATATATGCCAGATTGGCTACAACACTCAGGTTCTCTCTTGTCCACAAAAGATTTCACCGTTCCATACATCATACCTTCTATATCTCGGCCGCATCAATCCTGTTGCAAGTCCGAACGTCAATGCGATCGCACGCTTCAATACGCTTCGGCATTACAAGCCTCTACGCGTTCAAGCGAAGCTTCGTCGCGATCCATCCATTCCCTGTACCCTGTATGAAAGCTGGTGGGGGATCAGTACGTTCGTCTTCGCATGTACTGATGCAAAGATCTTCTTTCTAAACCGATATTGTAGTATTTATGTTGAATCATGCAACTTAGCTTATGATCTTGCTATGTTCTCCTTAGGGTCGATTTCATGGCATATTCAAAAGTGTAAAGCATGTTAGCATGGCAAGCATGTTTTTCGAATTGAAATAGGCAAGCAGACAAGCAATCTCGTGTTTGATTCGTGGCACGACTTTTTACCAAGTCGACACACTCGCCCTTGCACCAACGCAAGGTGAATGCGCCCCATTCTTTCCTTGTCATGTTATAAGTGCATCTCTAAGCAGGATCTATGTGTGTGGGACACGTACATACCTACACTTTCAACCCATCATTCTTTAGCTATATAAAGGTCTTGGCGTATCCGCGCCGGAATAGACAAAAGGAGTTTCTTTTATTTTTTCTTACTTTCTTTTCTTTCCTTCTTTTCTTCTCGAATTTGGGTAGCCCGGCGTTTCACGGGTTGGGTTGCTATCCCAAACAACCAAAACTTACCGCTGCATACCATCATTTATGACTTCTCCCATCTGTAACCGGGTGCTAATCGGACATTTTACAGATGTGCGCCTATCAAAGATTATATCCCTCCTAGGCCGAACGGTCCCGGTGTCCCGGTGTACCCGTTCGGAGGGAACGTTCCGTGCACGGAAGATATCACAATTATCTCAAGTCCATTCCATTCGACCATGCAACGAACTATTATTCAAACAACCAAGCATAGTCTTGAGTCTAAGACTCAGACTTTATCATCTCATATTTCTTCCGTTAACTTTCTATGTTCTTACGTTTCATACTTCGTTTCAAAGTTAAATGGCATTATGCCTCAACGCATGTTCGTCAACCGAATGATCCGAAGGTCCCGAACACCTTGGAGGCATCATGTCATATCCGACAGTTCTGCCACATTCATGTCACAACTGTATTCTTTCGCAACGAAGCTATCTTTTATGATCTCGTGCACGTAGGCACGTTTCGACCGTATTTCCATGTTCTATGCCTTAGTATTCAATATTCGTGGCTGTCACGCCCCGCTCCCATAGGAGCGATCGTCCTCGCTAAGACGTGATGCCGCTGCGCTTGTGCAAGGCAGTTTTATAACGACCGATTACATCGACGGCGACGGGGTCGTCGCACAGAAGTCCCAAGCAGAAATATTGAACATGCAGCAGAAATTTAGAAGCAATACACAAGTTATTCAAAAGAACTCTTTATTGATATTGAATAATGATATTACAATAGGCGCAAGGCCATGATTACAAGTCTCTCGTGCTCACTTTTTTCTCATTTTACAAGTCTCTGCTCTCTCTCTTCTCTCGATTACAATGCTTGAGTCAGCGGAAGCTTCAGAAGGCGATGTCCATACATTATGTCCTGTATAAGTCTTGAGTTCACGCGGCCGCACGCTTCGACTCGCCAAGGAACTTCGTGCCTCGACGCATCTAAGTGAGCTCCGTGCCATGAGCTTCTACCTGTGCCTGCACATGGAAATTGTGTGGGTGTCAGTACTCACCTGTACTGGTGGAGTGAGCTCCTCGCCCACCCATACAAAACCGACACGTTCATTTATTTTGTGCATTACAAGTCCCTTTTTATTGTCTTGCTAGTCTTGCCTTAGGATCAGTTTTAAGACTACGATGTCTAACTAACTCGTTATACGACGATATAGTTGTGCTTTAATGCCAACGTGTATTTCGATCGAGGCAATGTCTCATCGCTTACGTACTCGACCAAACTTTAACTTGGGACGGCAGGGTCGTGCCATACTCTATTTGTGACTTCAACATATTCAAGACAGTGCTTCGCCGAGGAGCAACTTTTGCGAACTCGATCGTGCCAAGACTTTTAATACTTTCGCGTGCCTCTAAACCAATTCTCGTGCCACCGACGTCAAGGGGACGACTCGTACTGGTCGTGCTGCTAGGCTTGATTGTGCCATAGGACCCTGCTTAGACTTGTTCGTGCTTCAAGATTGAGGCCGCGCCTCGCAACTTATCAAGACTTATCAAGCTACCGCCTTGCGGCCTTTCCTGACTTAAACTCAAGACAACTCACATTCAAACTATGCAACTTATATGCCGACAACATAAGACTCGACGTCACATCTCGTACCGAAGCACGGTACCTATGCTGCAGCCCAATCTTAGGCCCAGACTTTATGTTATCGACTAAACACACATTCAAGTTCTAGACTCAATCCAAAGGCATACACGTGGTTTTGCCGCTATACTGTCGACTGATCTATATGAACTTGTCACTAGCGCCCAGCGCTATAATGGTCTTGGCTCAGGGGATTCGGTCTGCCCTTCCATGGGTAGCTAGCCCCGGAAGCGCCGAATTCTCCCATACGGTTATCCAGCATCCTTCTTTTGAGCCAACTCGCTTCTCCCGGGCCGAATGATCCCGGCGCCCCGGTGATCACTCGAGAAGACCTCCACCTTGTACAAGTTGTCCAATGACCATGCAAGACTCGAATCAAACTGACGTCTCACACAATCAATCTACTTCTAGTGTTACCATCTCTTTCAGGGCTAAGTTTAACACTTGTTACTTCTGAGACCTTGCCTCGGCGACCCAGTCGCAAACATTCTTCTTTCTTGCCTCGACGACCCAGTCGCGAGCATTCTTCTTTCTTGCCCTATCATTTCACTCACCTCAAGAACAACTATTGAAACATTTTCCAAAACTCAATTAATCAACCGTGGCCCGTGCCTTAGACAGACCTGGTTCTATAGGTGATGCTATCGCTCAAGTCATATACCTTATACGACGAGCCTTGCTCTCGAGGGACTACGCGACTTGACAACCGCAGCTAGAGCAGGACAGTGCTAGAAATGGCTTCGATAGCCCAACATAACTCTTGTCTAACTTATTCGGGCAGCGACTCGACGAGCAAAGGCTACGCCGAGCTCCGCGTCGAGGGAACGTGCTATGCACGGGATCGACTTGAACAAACAAATCTTGGGTGCCTCGACTTAAGCCAACAAGCCGTGCAAGATGACTTAACCCACGGGACATGCGAAGGCTATGGCAAGCCTTGTACGACGGGATCGTACATGCATTTTCAAGCATTCACGCGGGCGAAGCCTATGACTTAGGCGAATACAAGCGTTGGAGAAAAACGACGGGACTGTACATGCTTTATCAAGCATTCATGCGAGCGACGCCTATGACTTATGCTTATTCGAGTGTCAGGGCAACTTAGCAACTTAAGCCAATTTCCTTCTCCCAAGCCACGGGAATAATGGATCGAGTGCCATTTGAAAGTACGCTGAGCCGACTTCTAAACAGACCGTGGGACCATTTTCCATGTTCTAAGATATTCCGACGGGTCGAGATTATTCCCTTAGCTATGTGGATGCGTCTCTTTTATTAATAATCCTAACTTGTGCAAGTTGAAAACATGTGAGTTATTAAGTGAAGGCTAAGATGAGGCAAGTTCACCGAAACTACCCCACCTGTGCGAGGAGTCGCCTCGACCGAGCGAGCCATCGAGCAGCCGTTGCAAGGCTAAGTCCGAACGCCGTCGGCGTTTCGATTCCTCCGATTGACTTTCCAGGACGGGGCACTACAGTGGCTTACACGCTAGGGCGCTCGCCTATGTCTTTCAATGTTCTAGCCTTTCTAACTCGTGCGCGAAGGCACGGTATGGTTCATGCACTAAGGCACACACCGAATACAGTTATCCCATGTTCTTGCGGCTTGCGCACCGAGGTGCTCGCTTTTGCGATATCCAATGTTCCATAGCGACTCGTGCATTTGATGCACGTTTCATTTCAATTGTTCTAACTTAGTGTTCGACTCACACTACGATTTATCTTTCGATCGGACCACGCCCGTGGCGTCGATAGGTTAACTTAGCATACAATGATATATTTTGACTTATGGCATGAAGGAGTAAAAAGAAGAGTCAATCCTCCCACCTTGAGTCGATACGCCTTGTCGTTTTATCGAGCCAACGCGGCTTGATTTCATAACTTTGTTGCACGGCCACTCTCCTGACTTAGACATTCGAGCACTTCATGCTTAATTGAATTATACGTCCGATTTGGCTTACCGTGCCCAAGTCTCAGTCCGTCGCAAAGCGACGATTTGGTTTCGCAGACCCATCGCAAAATAGGCAAAATGTCGACCACTAATATTTTTGTGTAAACGTATAGCCTGCACATGAAACCAACTAAAATCAATACTTGCATCGATTCGGACTTGCGCCTTGGTCGATTCGATTTCTTAGAATCTTCGAGCCGTCTCAACGCACTTATCCTTCGGGGTAACGCGGTACTTCACATCGATTTACTCGATGCGTTCGTTTGGACAAGGCAACTCTTTGCATCAACTTAGTTCGATGCATTGCTTGGGACAACATAACTCTCGTATCGACTCGCATCGATACATTTGATCGGGACAACGTAACTTTCGTATCGATTCGCATTAATATATTTCATTCGGTCAACGTGACTCGTTGAGTCAACGTCTCAGCGTAATGCATCGTACGGAGTGGGGCATTACAATAATAGTCTTCTTAAATTTTAAAATAACTAAAGTTTGAACTCTAAATCTCATCTTTTGTAATCAAATAAACAAATTCACATTCAACCTAATCTCAAATAACCAAAAAGAAATTTTATCCATCTTTATCAATCTTCTTCAAAATTTTAAATAACTAAAATATATATTCAATCTATCATAATATTCCTCAAAATAAATACAAAATTTTAATCCAAATCAAATTATGATATTTCCAAAATTTAAATAGACAATATCTATTCAAATCATATCTCATTCCAAATTTAAATCTTTAAAATTTTACAATCTTCAAATTCTAAATTAATTTCTACCTTCAAACCTTTAGTTGATGAATCGACCCTTAATAAAAATCTAACTAATTCTCAATACAAAATTTAAATCGTATCCTCAAGATTATTTTATATTCATATTAAATCAATATTCTCAAAAATAAAAATACAAAATAAATAAAATCTCTATTTAACTCAAATAAGTCATGGTCACTTTTTTCTTCCAAAACTCACTCTCGATCTCTTCTCAGCCATCTACCATTTGTAAATAAAATTTCTACTAAATAAACAAAAATTTGACAATACAACTACTACCCAACTTGAAATATACTAATCTTTTTACACACGACTATAATTCCTCAAATCATTTCTTAGTGTCAGTCATATCACGAAATATTTTACTATAATCTCTCTAATACATCCTTGATGTTCAAAATAACTTTTCCAATAAAGTAACTAACCTATGGGATGTAAACTAATGTTAGTCACTTTTGTAGCCTCGATAAAAAAAAAGATTCGCTTTAGGACGAAACCAAGCAAGATGCAAGTTAAGTAGTCAAAGGGGAGTTCGAAAAGAAAATCAAGGAGGGTGATCAAGCATGTGGATGAGATCCTAGACTCTCCTATATGTAGGCTTGCTTGGTACAATGATGTAACCAAATAATTTATTCGTTGACCTGCATGGACCACCATAAAAATATGTAACGTCATAGTCCCAAAATATGTAGGACTAGGTACGTAATATGCCAGCCGTATAATAAATATACGTAAGCTGTAAATACAGTATAATCATGGCTAACTAACCTCATCCACAAAATAAAAGAATAAAGATATTATAGAATCAAATATAAAATGTTATTGTACAAGTTATTGGATGGAGACAACTCTACTACCAACATTGAACTAGAAAGAAGGAGATAGCAAAATAGGGAATACAAGCAGCAAGTATGATCCAAGAGCATGTCATCTTCGATAGGAAGGAGAAGATCACAATCGTAGCGGGAACTCCCATGGATAGACAAGAAAACGCACACCTGAAAACATCACCAGGTCCTCAGAGGGACGTAACAAGATATAAATAAATATGTCAAATATAACAGTATAAATACATGGGAAATAAGAAACATAATCAAGAAGACTCGACTAAGGCACAAGAAACTAAGACACCAAGAAACTAAGACATAAGAAAACTAAGATAACACAAACTAAGATACCGACATGCCATACTAGTCATGACTAACATGTCAATTCTATAGATCGTAGTCAGGAAAAGCACTTGTCACTACAACATTTCTAGATAGGGATATTTTTGTTATTTTACAATATTAATATGTTGTGTATATTTATTTTATTAAGTATAGAGATGGTTGCATTTATTAGTGGACTACCCTATTCATTAGACTCTTGGTTAGTGAACCCGATTAGATTGTCATGACACTTGGACCAACATTCTAGGTTAGCCACATTGAGGCTCGATTAAGTCATAACATGTCATGAATAAGGATATATTAAAATTAATTACCAAATTAGATTAGAAAGCTTTCATTCGTTAGCCAAACCTTCATGACAACTTAAAGGGGGCATTATGGACATTTCACCATGACAAGAATAGGGTTAATGTGGCTGGCCACTTGGAGGAGGAGGCTCATTCGCTTTACTTCTTCATTTGAAGCACAAAAATCGTAGTTTGGTATTCTTTCCAAAAACCCTTTTCATTCCTCCATCAAAATTATTTCTAATCATCCTCAAGCTTCTCCTGCTCTTCATCCAAGGAGCCTAGAAGTTTAGGAGCCAAGGAGCACAAGAAGAGGAGGCTATTTGGCTTGAGGATTGTGTCCAACTTCTATTTTGTATCCATTTGTAGTGCTACATTGGAAATCTATCTCCCAATAGGTATACAACTAACTTTTCTCTATGTTTAGTCTCTAATATATGCATTGGACCATTAGGAAACCCACATATGGATTAGGGGTACCTATAGGAGGAAGAACTAGGCTTTAATGATCATTTTGGTAAAGTTATATAGAGGTTTTTTTGCCACTTTTGGAAAAATTCGAGAATATTGCACCAAGTGTTTGTTATTTGGTTTGATAGACTAAATGGGCTTGTGATTGTTGTGTATGGCTAGATATGTGTGCACACATGGATACGAGTAGGTTGTGTCATGATATTCTAGGACACAGTCAATTTGGGGTTTTTTTCTCCTCCTACACTTGTCACACACATATCATATTTCACATGACACATTGTACTAGCTAGACACCACTCTAATTAGCTTCTAATTGTCATTTTAGCCATGCTCATGTATTTTGGTAGAATTCAGATAAGGTTTGGTAGAGTATCTTGGGCGTATCACAAGCTTGTGCACCAAGTATTTGATACATGTCCCCAAATAGATTTTCAATATGTGTCCTAAATAGGATACGTGGTATTGTGTCGTGGTATCTCATGATACACACGATTAGATTTAGGTATTCATGTGTCATTTTGTTATGAGTGTGTAATAGTGTTGTAGAAGCACAAAATATATCAAACATTGTAAATACGCCATTAACAGATAGCGCCAGACTGTACTTATCAAATAGCACATAGGGTCAGATGGCGCACTATATCAGATAGTACCGAACATTACATGGCGCTGGAGGCCACATGGCCAGCTTCCTTGAGAAGCCAAACGTCTGTCATTATGACTGACATCACGTTTAATGAAGAAGATCTCTTCGAATCCCGAGCGCACGACGCTCGAGAAGGATAGATCAGAATTATCATTATTATATTTTGTCATTTACTTTACGCCATGTATGGTTGGCGTAAAGTAATCAACAGTTTCAAGATGCCTAGCACTTTCTCATAAATGGTGCCTAACAACAGCATGCGCCATTCATCAATTGGCGTCAATTAATCAACTATCATCCAGAAGCAGTTAGATGACGTGGCTCACATATGCCACTACTCTCGAAGAAAGTGCATGCAATACTGCCTACGACCAAGCGCATCTCTTTCATAGAATGCTACGCATCCCATATAGTTAAGCCAACCGTTCGCGCAAATGGGCGATGGCGCGCCAATTGCACTATGCGCCAATCACTGTAACTATCTAAAATTTATTTTAAAACTCTATAAATAGAGTACATAATCACTTCACAAGGCATCACTAATGATCATAATCTTCTGGCAAAGTTGCTGCAGAACGTTCAAGAGCTTTTTTTCTCCGACATCGTATCGTCCAGGGATAAAGTGATCGTCTTCTGATCAGATTTCTATAGTTGTACTTCTTCAGAATCAAATTGTACTCGTGTACTGTCTTTCTTAGTTTGTAATGAAGTTTTCTCAGAAAACTTTTGTTTTTGCAAACAAAATAACAACTCTGTTGGGGACGACTTTCTCCTATGACGAAAAAGTGACAATTCAATGCGATGTTGCGTCGGTTGGCACGATACAGAAGACTTTGGTCGTCCAAGTTGACCAAACAGCCTACGAAGCAATGATTGGCGCTGGGGTGCCAAAAGCTCTACTTCCAAGCACGCATCTGCTGCTGTCTCTAAAGACAGGAAGACTCACGCCATCTGGACTCCAAAGTCCATAGGCGCATCAATCATTATTCCTGTACAAAACATGAAAAAGCACCATATGGCCATCCCTCACTCTTCTCCAGTTCTAAACTTGGGGGAAGGCACACCAATCACTTTTTTTGCACAAAATAAGGAAAAGTGCCATATGGCCATCCCTCACTCTTCTCCAGTTCTAAACTTGGGGGAAGGCTCACCAATCACTGTTCTTGCACAAAATAAGGGAAAGCGTCATATGGCCATCCATCACTCTTCTCCAGTTTTGAACTTGGGGGAAGGCGCATCAACTACTGTTGTTATGTAAAGCAAGGGAAAGCGCGCTATTCCTCATTCCTTCCCAGTTCCAAATTTGGTAGAAAGTGCACCAATTACTGCCTCTGTATAGAACAAAGGAAAATACCCTGTGGCCACTCCATATTCTTCCCCAATCCTGGACTCGATGGAAAATCTATCTGATTGCGCCTTTGTGCCAATCGATGCCAGAATACTTTTGAGTAAAAAATTGTACTTCTCTTGGTAGAGACGATCAAATCAATACCAAGGAAGTTGGCTCTGCTCAAAGTTCCTTTCCTGTTGCCCATTTGTGCCGCGCCAAATGCGTTGGGACAGTATGCACAGAACAACAAGGTATACTACCCACTCCATTTCAAACTGGCCAGCGTCAATCAGGCCAAAGTCAAAATCTCCCTACCCTGTGCATATCAAGATCAAAGCAGGGAAAATTGATGGTGTCCTAGACTGACAAACAAGTGGCACATGACACTGGTATATGTGCATATCTTAACAAACACAAAGCAGAATTCTTTTCATCAAGTCATATTGTCACGACCCGGACCCATTTTTTTTAAACGGATACGAGACGTGTCCAAGCCAGCCTATGCCGCAGTATCGGCGGTAGAACGCTGTCACGGCCATGAAGATCAAAATCACAAATAATGCTCATTCACAAAATTAATTTAATTTATAAAGATCACAAGTTTTACATTTGCAGAAAATATAAACTTGTACAATTATAGAGTGACTCCAACTCAACTATCTAGCTAGTCTCTAGGCTCCTGGCTGCAAGTATTCCCGTCACTCCCCAAGCTAAGTGGACCCACGGCTAACCTGAAAATGTTGGTTTCCAGTCAGGAATGGAACGAGCACAATTCACTGAATGCAATTTCAAATAAAAAAAATGACTATAAAATAAAGGTTAGACATCAATCATGAGTTTGAAAATAAACAGAAAATACGGAAAACCAATAGTAAATAAATAGAAACCAAATACTTTCCCCAACTACTAGAAGTACCTTTGATATGTGATCAGTCTGGGACACTACACCGCACGGTCTACGAGGTCTACTTGCAGAAAATAAACACGGTCTACAATGTCTACTTGCAAAAAAATAAATACGGTCTACAATGTCTACTTGCAGAAAAATAAACACGGGCTACAATGTCTACTTGCAGAAAGTAAACACGGGCTATGGTCAGATCACACATCCTTGGTACTTCTCATTCCCGACTCAATAATTTATAATAGAGTATAAAAATCACATAACCAATGACTAATCAATGAAATATAGTAAAGATCAATATCGAAATACAGACAATAAATTGTACTCGCCTGTGATCCTCTGCTGGTGAAACCGACAGTTTGAACTACTCAATGTGCCACAATAGTCAAAATCCGTACAACAGTCCCCGGAAGCTGAAATAAACATTACCAATGTTCTCAGAATAGTCAAATTAGCTAGGATTGTCTGTCCTTAAGTCCAATTCTGGACACAGGGGTAAAACGATATTTTCGGGTCAAAACGGTGTCCGCCGTTGGACCCGCTTTGCACCGAAAAGCGTGCTAGAGTCAACGGTCTCTAAAGTTGTCAAACTATATGTCTACGGATCTAGTTTTTCGATATGAACCCAACTGTATGTCCTAAGTTGGATTTCGGCGGACCGTGCACAAAATCGCCCGTTGAGTCGGACCGTGGGGCCCACAAAACGGCGTCCAATTCAACTGTCTCAGAATTAGACCAAACTTGGCATACAGGACCAGAAAAATGATACGGTCCTGTTGGCGTAAGTTTCGTCTCGATCTGACGAGCGTGCCCCAAGTAATTGAGAAATTTGCAAAGTGCACGATACGGTAAATTTCGACGGATACGCATCAAATTCGTCGCGCACACGCGACCTATTTGAATTCCGTCAAAGCCCACACGACCACGAAGCCGTTACGCAGCTTTCGATACTTTCGGTTCGCAACCACGTCGTCCGGATTGGCGGGACGCACGTCGTGTGGATGAATCTTCTAATTTTCGAAAACTGTTTTCATAGGTTTTTTCTCGATTTTCGATGTTGAATAACTATCTGTAAACTAAATAAAAAATCAATCTATCCAAAGGGTTTCGATCTCCTATATGTTGGCTTCGACTGTTACAAATTAGTTTCCAAGGATTCGACAGTTTGGGCTCGGGATTACCCTTCCAACACAGGGTGTTTGCTGCCTTCTAGTCCTGTTTTGGGACTGATTTACGACGATTTTTGAACCGTAAATCATCGTGCTCGATGCGAACCTAAACAATCTAATTAGAGAGGCTTGTAGGGGGTTACCTGGGGATCTGACCTATGAAAATGGTTCGGAAGATGGTGGAGTAAAGGCGAAGAAATCATCGCACGAAGGCGCTTCGCCACACTGCTGTTGTCGCTGATCCCCTGGTCGCGCGCGTGTGCGCGCGATGTCTCCGCACGGACCTGGCTGCGCGCGGCGGCGCCCAGGTCGGCGCGCGGTTGCGCCAAGGCTGGAGAAGCTTCGTCAGGGGCTGGGCGACAAGGTGGAGGTGGCGGCATGTGGTTTGGTGTCGAGGAGTTCGGTTTCGCGTGACTCCTCTGCTCTCTCGGTTTCTTTATAACTGCACATATAAATACTTCCCAAAGCTCTCGGTTTGGGCTCAGGCCTTGCGCGAGTTTGGGGCAAGGGTTTTAGCATTGGCTTGGGGGAAATTACAATAGGGGGTGCTCTGTTTGCATTAGCTGGGTTCGGCTTTTGGGTTTTTGTATTCTTTTGCATTTGTTTTTTTTTTCTTTTATATATATAAATCTCTCTCTCTATATATATGTATATATTTAAATATACCTATATTTATATATATACACCCATACACATATACACTTATATATATATATATATATATATATATATATTTTATATATATATATATATATATACACGTACATCGTATATACTTATATACACATACGCGAATATTTATATATACACAACATATTTATATATACGTACACACATATGTACATAGATATATATATTGTATTTATATATAAATACACATATACACATATACTTATAATATATTTTTATACATATATATATATATATATATATACACATACTATTATATATTTATTTATTTACTCTCTCTCTCTATCTATAATATATATACGATGCATACATGCACATACGTATAATATGTCTATTCTTGTATACACATACATATCTATATTTATATACACCTATTTACTTATATTTATATATAAATGCTTATTTACATAAATACCTATATATATATACATTTACCAACATTTATATATATATTTATCTATACGTACACGCATATATAATATATTTATAGGGATATTTTGTAAAACCTCCCCTAAATAATGGGCTAATTTGCGAAATACCCCCTAAAGATCTCGAATTGGTAACACCCCCTTTCCGTCAAGACGCAGTTTGATTTTGGGTGACGTGGCAATCCGTGTGTGTTATTAAGTAAAAAAATAATAGTTTGACGAAAATACCCCTGCGTACGTGGCAGGGGTCCTCCAACGGTCTTCTCTCTCTCTCTAACGGTCATCTTCTTCCTTTGTTGAACCTATTTATACCGATCATCTTCTTCCTCTCTCCAACCTATTTATACCGATCATCCTCCTCCTCTTTCACTTGATCCTCTTCCAGCGTGCAACTTGTCTACCGAAGATCAGGTTCCTACAAGCATGGGGGGTACTCCTTCATCTATAGAGAAAGAGGTAATTTCTGCCATTAAAGGAGGAAACACAAATTATTATATTTACAGTAAGGAGGAAACACAAATTATTATATTTACAGTTAGGAGGAAACACTAATTTTTAATTTCTAAATTTGCAGAAATTGAGTGATGAAAGTGATGAGATTGATGAAAGTGATCAGATTAAATGCCAAATTTGTTGCCAGTCGACACATTCAGCAATAGGGTGCCCATTTATGTACTCAAAATGCCGAAGATGTGACGGGATAAGAAGAGTTTGGGAAGGAAACACTCGAGCTAATCCGCACAGAAGATTTTTGAGATGTCAACACTTCAATTGTGCTGAATTCCAGTGGTTAGATGAAGCTGTGAAGTTGCCACCACCAAGACAACATTCAGCAAAGGGGTGTGCTAAGTGTGGTAGTCGTGTACATTGGGCCAAAGATTGTCCTGAAGAGATTGGTGAATTGTGTGGTCAGTTTCAAGGTTCACTGAAGTTAGACCAAATGAAAAGAAGATCAATGTAAAATAGACATTTGTTATATATAAACATGCTATCAACTATCAGCTGCAGTCTTCTCTTTCATGTCCACAGTTTCTAGACATACACTCTAGGTAATCAGCCGTCATCCATAAACTGTCGAAAAATACATGCACCAAACATAGTATCATTACAAACGACAAACTGCAAGACTTCTCTTTCATGTCCATAGTATGTAAACATAGAATCCTTACAGAAGACAAACTTTCCAGAGTATCTAAATGTCCACAACCCAAAAATACATGCTATCAGCTGCAGTTAAAAGACAAACTTTTACATGCTATCACTGCACAAAATACTTAAAGCAGAGAATAACCTCTGTACAAAATGTCCACAACAAAAAAAAACCAAGTACAACTGCAGTTAAGGCCTCCATCTAGGTGGCCTGAAGATCTGGGATTGGGGTCTTGTTGCTTCCCTCATGCCATCAGCTTTAAATCCATACATGCTATGAAAGTTTGCTGTTGTTGCTGCTCTTCCAGCTGCACCCACCCCTGTATAAGGAGGCACATTAACTCCTCTTCCAGCAGCATTTGGGCCTCTACCTCTTGTTTGAGAAGCACCAGGTTCCATGCCACTAAATGTTGACCAGAACAAGTAATAAGAAAGCATAAAAAACATCCTAACTATTAAATAACATGTTTATTGTACCTTCCAGTAGTCTGTTGCTGAGCTGGGGGATTGCCTCCTCCTCTGCCTCTTCCTCTGCCCCTTCCAGGAGTCTGTGCATCAATCTTTGCAGCATTCCTTGTTGGGCAAGTTCTTATATTGTGACTTAGAGAGTGACAATGTCCACACTTTCTCTTACCTTTCTTTGAGCTAGGTGTGCCTTCAATATCAGTCCTTATTCTATTTATCCTTGGTCTTCCAGCAGATCTCTTGTGTTTTGGTTTAAGCACTATCATTTCAGGCTGGGTACAAAACACAAACTTTACCTTTATGCCTACTGATCACCCAAAATATTTAGAGCATAAATGTAAGTAAATTGATGACACAAAACACAAACTTTACCTCTACCCAATTCTCTTGGCTTGCACATGCCTTTACCACCCCAGCATAAGCCTTCTTGTAGGACTTTACCTTGTGCAAGTCATCTACCAAACTGCAAAAATGTAAGTAAAGCCATAAGTTAATATATAAGACAACTAAAGTGTAGATATAGAAAAGTAAAACTGAAAGTGTACCTAATGACATCAATCCTCAAGTGTGTGGCCACTGCAACTGTATGCACACATGGAATTCCAGTGATATCCCAAACACAACAACTGCAAGACTTCTCCTTCATGTCCACATCCCACCTACTGGAACTCTTGTTGTTCACTACACACCAATTATATTCACTAGCACCAAACAATCTATATCTCTTCTTCTTCTCCATTCTATTCTTTACAATTCTATCTGCCCTTGGCACCAAAATCATACCCTCACCCTCCCACATCTTGACTTTCATTTTTCTCTCAAACATCAATCCCATTACCTTCAAATTAAAACCCTCCATAATTCTGTGTAAGGGCTTTGATCTCACATCCAACATCCAACTGTTGAAACTCTCACTGAAATTGTTTGTCACATGCTCACACTTTGAGGTTAAGTCAAATGTTGACCTAGCCCAAGTATTAGTTTCCACACTGGAAAACCACTCAAATGCACTCTTTGAGTCATTCTCAAGTTGATCCATGTACCTCTTGTGGTCAACCTCTCTATAGGCTTTAGATGCCCCCCAAGCAAGGGTTTTCAGGTGACTTCCCTTGTGTGTGGCTTTAAAATTCTCAAACATGTGTCTAAAACAAAATCTATGCCTACTAGAGGGGAAAACATCCTTTACAGATGGAATGAGCCCCTTTTGCCTATTAGATATGAATGTCAGTGGCAAAGGATGCTCATTAACCCTATCTCTAATGGCATTAAGAAACAGGGTCCAATTTTCCTTGTTCTCAGAATCACATATGAAAATGGCTAAGGGATACATACCATTGTTTGCATCTAGAGCCACTGCTGACAACAAAACCCCACCATATTTTCCTTTGAGATGACATCCATCAAGGCCAACAAATGGTCTGCAACCCTCTTTGAAGCCCTTCAAGTAGGCATCAAAGCCCAGACAGCAATAGCTGAAAGCCCCATCACTATCAGTAGCAACTGAGGCTATACTGCCTTGATTTTTAAGCAAAATCTGCCTACACACCTCTGGTGTCCACTTGTAACCATCTTCATAAGACCCAAAAACTTTTGTTAAGGCTTTACCTAGAGCCTTCCAACAGACCCAGTACTTCACTGGGACTCCATGCCTGTTTAGTACCCTCTCCTGAATCCTCCTTGGCTTCAAGCTGTATCCATCTTCTCTGACATCCTCTTCTATAATAGCAGCTATCCATGATGCATTGGCCATTCTGTTCTTTCCTGACCCAGTCCTGTTTGTGCATGTGTGCCTCTCTACAAACAGCTATCCATGATGCATTTTGGAAATATTTTCCTCCTCCTTCTCCTTCTCCTTCTTTCTTTCTTTCTCTCTCCACTGTCGAAACGTTTCTCAGGAGGAAATTTTCCCTCCGACTTGTTGGGTTTTGGGCGGACTTTTGGGGAAGGGTATTTTCGTCAAACTATTATTTTTTTACTTAATAACACACACGGATTGCCACGTCACCCAATATCAAACAGCGTCTTGACGGAAAGGGGATTTTACCAATTCGAGATCTTTAGGGGGTATTTCGCAAATTAGCCCATTATTTAGGGGAGGTTTTACAAAATATCCCATATTTATATATATAAGTACACAATTCATACACTCACACATATGTTTACATGACAAACCTCCTGAAATCCAAATGACCTCAATAATAATAATAATAATAATAATAATAATAATAACGAAAGTCAATAAACTAATAATGGTGGATATACTCTTTATGCACAGTCCAAAAATCACCCTTTAAATAAAATGAATTAATAATAAAACATTTTATAATTTCCGGGAAGGGGGGCTACACATATGGTGTGCCAAATAAGTCTAAAATAGTCTGCGCTAGCTAACAATCGGCGTTCAGTGAAGGCTTCTAAAATTAAGAACCCTCTCGTTTATGCCAATGAACTCAGTACTTCCTTGTACATTTAGAGGACACAAAATCTTAGGAATATAAACCATATTCCTAATATAATCAAGGAACATGTTCCTTCTTCTTCTTCATCTCCCATCAATGTAGCTGATCCTAGCAAAATTCTTGTACAAAAGAGAAAGACTGCAGGCTCGCCTCATGCAATTGTAACTCCATATCTGGAACATCACTATAATCAACACCATGAGATAGTAATCAAGTGCTGCTGTCAATCAGCCAAATGGCCTATTTTTAACCGCTTGAATTACACTCGGGCTCCTAAATTGATCATGGTGGACAAAGACGATTGCTATTTGCCTCAGTTAACATGACATCTCGTGGTATTGGGGGTGGAAGACGTCCAAGACGTAACTAATCCCGCACTCCCAGTCAACAATACCTTGACCGACTTCGTGACTCTGGTGAAGGTGTTTACCAGAACACACGATCAAGAAATCAAAATTTCCTCGGTTAAAGGAATCTTTCCACTCCTAACATTGGGGGTAATAATTTACCAGACTTCGATGCCGATAGCGAAGATTTTGATCGAACTATCCTTTCCACCAGCTCATCCTCAATATCTAGAAAAGTATCTATCTACATCACCAAAGAAGAGCAAGACACTTCCAGTTCGGCTAGCCAAGATCAAAGAATTGTTGTTCTAGAGGCCAACCTAAAAGCTATGGCTGACATGATTATATTGGCACATTTAGCCATAGTCAAACCGATTTCGATAAGTGTCTTAAAACTTCGATCTCAATATGAAAAGAAACAAAGAATGCAGATTGCGTCATCTCTGAGATTTTATTATTTATTCTGTAATGTTCTATTTATTGAGTCTAGATTATTTGTGAATCGGGATCACTGGCAATTAGAAGTCTATCCTAAACCAAACCCATCTTGATTCCTAAACCGAACCAAACAAATTCCTGATTTGATCTTAAACCAAACCAGATCCAAAAACCAAAACTATCCTGGAATTAGGCTAGCCAGACTCGGCCAGAGTTCTGCCCGAACTCGGACCGAACTTGGTCAGCAGAATTCACTCCTGGTCAAAAGCTTTACTTATTCTTGTGGATCTCCAACGTTTGAAATTTTGAACGTTAGGGTACCGAGTTCTGCCCGAACTCTGTCCTAGAAAAACCTATACATAGAGAAAAAAAATTTATTTCTAAACACAGATTCAATATTCATCTTCTCTATCTATTCCTAAGCTTTCTATTCCATTCCCAAAGCTTTAATCTTCAAATCTCGAAGTCAACTCTATTTTTCTAAGTGCCGGTGGTTTCCGAGTAGGAGTTTCGAGTTGTACAAGTTTGGCGTATAAAAGTTCTTCAGAAAGGTGTTGAAATTTGTTCGTGGGCTTCGGATAAAACACGACGGTGGAGAAGTTGGCATGTTCTTCTGAGAAAAACAAGTGGTGTAATCTCTATTTCAAATAGTGGATTCAAACATCGGGTTGAGTACTCGAGACTGGACTAGTCCTCACAGAGGAAAACCAGTATAAATCTGCTGTCTTTGCGTATTATTTTCTCGCCATGATTTTACTGACTTACTTATAATTATTATATATATATATATATATTGCTTCACCTGCTTAGAGTAAAAATTTTAATTGCTAAATATTCTCCGCTGCACTCTATTCACCCCCCTCTAGAGGTGCCATTGTTCCTGTAAATGGTATCAGAGCACGTTTATCTCGACGGAATTAACATTCCTTGAGATATGGCATCCCTATTTCCAAGTAACGGTGAAGGTCAGTCAACCAATAGGCCACCTTTATTTGATGGCACAAATTATACGTACTGGAAGACACGGATGAGTATTTTTTCCTTAAGTCACTTGATTTCGATATATGGTTGATTATTGTCAATGGTTATAAGAAACCTCTACCTATTATGATAGATGGTGTTCTAGTTGACAAACCATTTGATAGATACACCGACAATAAAAAGAAACAAGCTAGTCTTGATGCAAAAGCCATCAATGCTTTATTCTGTGCTATTGATAAAACTGAGTTCAATAGACTTTGTACATGTGCCACGTCCAACGAGGTTTGGAAACTTTGTAAACCCCCTAAATTTCTACTATGATTTTTTAAATAAATTTGGTAATTATTTAGTACTTCGGATTTGTACGTCGCATACGAGTTCGCATTTGTCGTAATTTACGTAGCGTGCAAGCTTGCGTTTCGTAATTTCTCGTCAAGTGCGAATATGTGCGAGGTACGTATTTGTTTGAATACATTTTATAGCTAAAATATAGGTTCAAAATAATATGAGTTAAATATTTTAATTTATTTTTATTTACTTTAAAGTGGTATTTACTTTTATTGTGCAAATATAATGTTTCACAAATATTATTTTTATGTAAATATGGAAAATAAAATTTATGTAAAAATTGATTTTTGAAATTATTTTTATTTCAAATATTCAAATTATTACTGTGATTTTCGAAATTAATAAATTATTATTATTTAAATTTTTATTAAAAAGTATTATAAATGTAGTACTTGTGATTTAAATCAAAATTTGAGTTTTAAAATAAATATCAAACGGTTTTGAATTTAATATATGAATTTGCTACTTTAAAAAGATATTAATATTTTGATTAAAAGTTATTTAAATTAAAAGTGATAGTTATCTAGCGGGGAATTTAAACTATCCCGATCCTATCTAAATCGGAGTACGACCTCCTATATAAGGAGAGTCTCTTTACTCTTTTCTCCATCATCTACACAAATAATTCCACAACCACATCATGCACGTGTCTGTGACCAGCAAAAATCTTATTCCAGACCGTTACAATCATCCATCTCCTGTCGGGACATACCCCCGATACGACGACACGAAACCATCCCTGTTAACAACTACACCACCATCTTGTCATCGTCACCCACGCCTCACCGTCACCTCCGCTCTCCCAGCCTCTTCTTCTAGCTAACCTCCACCTGACGACCGCTTCTCTCGGCTAACACCACAGCCGCAACCTTCGTCCCCAATCACCACTGCCTCCTGTGGCCTCGTCCATCCTACTGCCGTTCGCGTCCTCGCCTACCGGCACCATCCTCCTCTTCGCCCTTCCTGTACAACCCGACAACACCCACAGAATTCCGCGGCCACAACGACCACCCGCACCTCGCCGACACCCTGACACTCCAAGCCCCACACCACCTGCCCCGGCCACTTCCCGGCCAAATCCCCCAACACGTACCGAGCACCACCACCATCAACGCCACCACCATCAAAGTTTAATCGAACATCAAAATCCAAACCAACCTTACCTTCACCGGAGATCTGCCGCATCTCGGCTCCTTGGTGGCCCGTGCTTCTCCTCAGGCCACCTCGACATCGCCCCTTTCATCCAAACCCTTCTCCTTCCTCAGCCTCCGCTCATGGACGGTCGTGAGTGCCTCCACAGCCACGAGAAGCCAACGCCCGTACCATCGGACCCCTCTCGCCTACGTCTTCTCGGCCATCTAGGCTCCCGTGCCGACCGCGGGCACCCCCGCGCCACAGCCGCGGTCGCGACACGTCGCCTCCCCAGCGGCGCGCACGCGTGAACATCCATCCCGTTCCCCGAAGCTGCCGGTCGCACCGTCCCCTTCTACGGCAGCGCCATCCCGCCTCCCTCGAACGGATCTGCCACCATCGGTTGCGACGTCGGCGGGTAACGCTGGACCGAATCCCTCTCCGGAGAACTTCCTCCGCCGGCCGCAGGTGAGCTTCCCGCTCTTTGGCTCTTGTCTCTCCCCTCACTGTTCTTTCTCCACCTTTTGTTTTCTCTCTCTTCTCCCCCATTTAATCCCTCTCGCTCTTTATTTCTAAAGAAAGGAACGTGTTGTTCCTCTATTATTGCTCCTAAGTTGATTTCTTTATTAGCACTCTTTATTACTATTAAGTTTGTATTTACTTAATACAGCAATATGGGCTTTTCTTAAATGTTTTATTATTATTATTATTGTTATTATTATCAGTTTTAATTTAATTTTTTTTTGTTACTATACTTATGATATGGGTATTTGTATTTTATTGATAGTAATATAAATAGTGTTTTTAATATATGTATTATTGTGGGAATTGTCAAAAATATATTATTATATTAATTTTTAGCTAATTTCAAAGAATAGTTTCTACCTCAAGACTTTATTTTGACAAATGAATAATTTCAGTCCAAAAACATTTTTCTGATCCTCAAATAAATTTTTCCTAAAAATATTTTAGCTAATAAGAAGGGTAGTTCGAAATTAGAATTTTTTTAGTATTTTTAAATAATTATCTAAATTATTTTACTATTAAAATACAGACTAGAAATCCTATTTTTGGTAAATCTATAGTTTTAGCCTAAATCAATTATATTTCAAATAATTGCCAAAAATTATCTTTACTAATAAATATGGTTTCAAGTTTATACGTATTTTCCAAAAATAGCATATGTAATTCTTTGCATAAATTCCCTCAATTATCTTATCTTGTTCGTAACTGATCATATTTCCTATTTCCTCACAAACTTCGACCTTTATGCATGTTGGTCCATTCCATAGTCATACCCGATTTTAATAATTGACATAAACTTAAGTCAATATACAAAATATACGAACTGCTGCTAATCATTTCAGGTCTTGTGAAATCAATATCAAAAAGCGTACTACTACATCAGCAAGCACGTAAATCATCATTCTGAAGCTTATTTTCATTGGAATCTAGTCTGCGTCATTTTATAATTTATTATGTATTTTATCTTTATTGAGTCTAGGATATAAATTATAAGATCGACGGGATAATACTGGCTTAGGTTAATCATAGTCCACTTTTCTATACAGCCTACCTATCTATAGTCCACCTACCAAAAATTTTATTTCCCTTCTGCAACAAAATTTGACAAATGTCTTACATTTTTACTAAGATAGAACTCAAACCGAGTTCGGCCCGAGTTCGGTCCGAACTCTGACCAAGTTCGGTTAGTTTGATTTTAAATATTTGTTGCCTCCAAATCTGCATGCAACGTTCATTTGCGAAATCTTTACATCGGAACTCTGTCCGAATTCTGTCCGAGTTCGGTCCTCGAAAACACCTATAAATAGAAGAGAATTTCTCATTCCAAATTACTCAATCAATTTCATCTTCTCTTCTCTCTTCAATAAGCGTTTTCATCTGATCAAAAGCTTTCATATCACACCTACACTTCTCTTAACCAAAAGCTAGTAATATCTATTCGATCTAGAGTCTTTTGGTTCTCAAGAGTTGTAAAGAGGTTGTTCAAAGTTCAGAAACTATTTCTATTGTGGAGCCGGTCGTGCGCTCGCCACCAAGCACGGTGTTGTAAAGTTGGTCGTACACTTGTCACCAAGCACGGTGTTGTAAGAGACTACAAGCTCTCAATTAGCTTGTGCCTTAGTGGATTAACATCGAGCAAGAGTACTCGAGACTGAATTAGTCCTTTCAGAGGGATACCAGTATACATCGCTGTGTCACTGAGTTTGATCTCTCTATCTCTTGCTATATTTATTTACTGTCTCTTATTCACTGCCATAGTTATCTGTTTATAATTTTAAATTGGTGATTATTTTCCATTGAACTCATACTCACTCTATTCACCCCCCTCTAGAGGTGCTCAACGGTCCTACACCACCATGGCTAGTGGACTATTCGGGACATGTCAGAACACCGTACAAATACCAGGCAAAATACCTTGCCATTTTTACTGCTTATATTTAGTTGCATCTTATTATTCAATTATTGTATATTTTTTGCACTTTTATTTTCTGTTATTTATTTTTCTTCTTGTATATGGGCCTAGAGTTAAGAGACTACCGTCAATGTAGTGCATCTCATTAACTTGTCACAATTGTACACGAGTTGTGTATGAGTTGTGAGTAACATATAGAGGTCACTTGCGTGTTGGCTGATTCCCCGTGCGTATGCGTAGGAATAACTGTCAATAAATGCATGTTAAAAGACTTGACAGTTATTAGGTATGAAATAGTGTTGTGAAAGTGACACGTGTTGGTGTGTCGTGGTTACGATGCATGTATAGTATCATTGGAGGAAGAGGACAGCTATTATCGTAGGGGCTATATTTACTTTTACATACATTTTGGCCCGATAGTGACTCGGTTGAGCGCTACTTACTACCTCGGGGCCGATAGCAACTCAAACGAGCGCTACTTACTGCCCATGGCCGATAGTGACTCGGATGAGCGCTACTTACTGCCACTCTTTATTTACTCTGCTGATCCTACAGCCCCTGCGTAGAACGTTGTCCTCAAAGTGCATATCACTTAGACGGTTAGGGACGCAGTTGTATTGTAGTCTTATAGTATTTATATTTGCAGTTATAATGGCATGTTCTTTCTGTATTTTGTTACGTCACTCTGAGGACCTGGTGATTTCTCCAGGTGTATTTTGTGATTTTCGTAGGTGCTCTATCCAAGGCCATGGTTTTCTTTCATCCTTGCAATGACTACTCTTGGACTCATCGCTTTCTTTGCTCGACAAATTCTTCCTTTGTATATTTCTCTTATTTTAATTATTGGTAGTGGATGTGTCTCCGTCCAACGTTTGTACAAATGGCATTTATAAGTTGATTTTATAATATATTTATTTGTGGATGAGATTAGTTTTATGGCTTTCTATATTTCACAGCTTATGTATACATACGAGGTTTTATATACTTTGTATGTATACCGCTGGCATGCTTACGTACTTAGTTCTTGTATTTTGGGACTGGGGCATTATAAACTTCTTGAGGTTACTCATGAAGGTACTTCACAAGTGAAGGAATCCAAAATCTTACGACTTACACAAGAATATGAGGCATTCAAAATGAAGCCTAATAAGACTATTACTGCTATGTTTACTAGATTTTTAGATATTGTTAATCCTCTAGCTTCCCTTGGCAAAGATTACAACGATAATGAAAAGATTCAGAAGATTCTTTGTGGACTACCAAAAAGCTGAAATCCAAAAGCAACGGCCATTATAGAAGGAAATGATCTTTCGACAATGAGTCTTGAAACCCTGACTGGAAAGCTCATGCACATGAGTTGGACCTTCAAAATTTCGAAGATTAACATCCGAAAGAGAAGACAATAGCATTCAAGGCAAATCACAAAACTTCTCTGACGACGAGAGTGAATCAGACGACTCTGACAACGAGCAAATGGCCCTGATAACAAGGAACTTCAGAAGATTCCTCATACATGAGAAGTCAAACAAAAATCAGAAGGACATCAAAGATGACGAAGAACCGATCTGTTTCAGCTGTAAAATAATAGGTCACATAAAAAAGGATTGCCATGTTATAAGAAAAGGAAGCAGACATGATCAAACAAGCAGACATGATCAGACAAGCAAGAGAAGGTCAACAACCAAAAACTATGCAAATACTAGTATCTGGTGTGAAAGCGAGACTAGTGACTCTGAAAAAGAAGACAACTCTCGGAGCTCAGCAAACCTATGCTTCATGGCTACAGATGCTAAGGTAATAACTAACCCTCTCTATGAAGAATTTACTTTTGATGAATTATGTGAGACTTTCTCTGATCTATTGGCCGATTAGAAGAAAATGATAGACATGTACAAAAATGCTAAGAAAGAGCTAAATTTTGTACAGTCTGAATTTTCAAAGCAATCTAGGATTTTAGAAGATATTAAAGATTATTCGATTGACACCAATGAGATTACTTCTTTAAGGCTAAGTCTGCATGATTCTTTTGAAAAGCTTGAAAAAGTAAATCAAGAAAATACAGAACTTAACAATCTCTATGAACTAGA
The DNA here is from genome assembly GCA_029216955.1 of Iris pallida. NCBI lineage: Eukaryota > Viridiplantae > Streptophyta > Magnoliopsida > Asparagales > Iridaceae > Iris > Iris pallida. The sequence continues at coordinate 10,298,878 of JANAVB010027598.1, forward strand.
GAAGAAGAAGAATAACATTGATATTCAAAGAATAGATGCACTCACGGCTAAATTAAATGAAGCCAATGACAACTCTAAAAAGTTAGAAATAAAACTGGGCAAACAAGTCGCTAGACCAATTACTCAGATAGACACTAGTCAGAAGGCTAAACACAAACACCACACTAACAACACGACTGGTAATGTTAGAAATCATGCTTATAAATACATGTTTCCACACAACACGAGTACACACCTTTTCAAAAACTCAAAAGCATATTTTTCAAACAAAACCTATCACCAACACTTCTGCTACATGTCATTATTGTAGATTAAAAGGACATGTATCACCACAGTGTAAGATTAGAAAGCTAGTAGATATGAATGTGTATAAATGGGTTCCAAAAGCTAACACATCAGGACCCTTAAGAAAGTGGGTACCAAAGGTTACATCTTCAACTTGTGTTGTAGGTGAACCTTCCTCCTCCCACTAAAAGCAAGTAGATACTCGATAGTGGTTGCTCCAGGCATATGACAGGTGACGATAAATTGTTTGCAACTCTATCGATGGATAAAGAAGGCTATGTCTCCTTTGAAAACAATCTTAAAGGTAATATCATTGGCATTAGTGACATATGTATCTCTTCCTCTCCTATTATTAAAAATGTTTGCTTAGTAACAGAACTGAAACATAACTTGTTGAGTATCAATCAATTAGCTGATCACGGTTATGGAATAAATTTTGTTAAAAATAAATGTTTTGTCTATGATAAAATCTCTGGAATAATTTTCTTTGAAGGAATAAGAGAGGACAAGATATATGTTTTATATTTGTCAGAAAAGGCTAACAATACAGAAAAGTGTCTGTTTACAACACAAAACGAAAGCTGTATTTGGCATATGCGTCTTGGTCATGCAAACATGGACACGATTGTAAGATTGTCCACCAGGAAACTGGTAAGAGGCTTACCTGAAATAAGTTTCAAGAAAGATATGATCTGTGCTGATTGTGAGAAGAATAAGGCATCTAGATCATCTTTTAAATCAATAAACGCTCTATTTCAAGGTCTTTGGATGCAGATGTTATATTCTAAATACAAAAGACAACTTGAAAAATTTGATGAAAAAGCTGATGAAAGAATTTTCATGGGATATGCGGCAAAAAGCAAAGGATACAGAGTATTCAATAAGAAATCACTTATTGTTGAAGAATCAGTCAATGTCAAGTTCAATGAGCTAAATGTCAAAAGACAATACGACAGTGACATTGAAGAAGAAACTCCCACAATAGAAGATACTTCCACTCTTATCTGGAAAGTCTGCCGAAACGTATGCGATTTACACCAGACCATCCCAAAGACCTGGTAATCGGTGATGTGTCAAAAGGCGTAAGCACTCGTTCCAGCTCAAGATAATTGGTAATAGAAAATGTTGCATTTATTTCCAAAATTGAACCTAAGAATGTTTTAGAAGCTTTTTCTGATGAATTTTGGATTTCTGCTATACAAGAAGAACTTAACCAATTTGAACGGAATCAAGTTTGGGAACTTGTTCCCAAACCTATTGATCATCCGATCATTGGTACTAAGTGGGTGTTCCGAAATAAATTAGATGAGAATGGCTCAATCACACGCAACAAAGCACGTCTAGTAGCTCAAGGCTATAATCAAGAAGAAGGCACCAGTTGCTAGATTAGAGTCAATTCGTATGCTTTGTGCTTTTGCAAGTTTTTATGGTTTCAAAATTTTTCAGATGGATGTTAAAAGTGCATTTTTAAATGGTTTTATAAAAGAAAAAGTTTTCGTAAAACAACCTCCAGGCTTTGAAGATTTTAAATTTCCTAATCACGTATTCAAGCTTCGGAAAGCTCTCTACGGTCTCAAACAAGCACCTCGTGCATGGTATGAGCGTCTTAGTTCTTTCCTACTTGAACACGTTTTTTCAAAAGGGAAGGTTGATTCAACTTTGTTTATAAAATCTTTGGACAAAAATGTTTTACTAGTGCAGATATATGTATTCTTTCTTGGACTGCAAATTAAGCAGAGTTCACAAGGGATTTTTATTAATCAAGCCAAATATACAAAAGACTTGCTAAAAAAATTTGATATGTAAAATGTCAAAGCTATTGGCACTCCAATGGCAACGCCTACAAAGCTTGATATAGATGAAAGTGGTACACCAGCCGGCATACGTAAGTACAGAGGTATGATTGGTAGTTTGCTATACTTAACTGCTAGTCATCCAGATATTATGTTTGTTGTATGCTTATATGCTAGATATCAGGCATGTCCTAAAGAATCACATGTAAGTGCTGTTAAGCGTATCTTATGATACCTTAAAGGAACTTTGACAACCGGTCTTTGGTATCCCAAAACTGATTCATTTGACCTGATAGGTTACTCGGAGGACGTAGATTTTGTTGGATGCAAGGTCGATCGTAAAAGTACCAGCGGTACATGTCATTTTCTAGGAAAATCATTAGTCTCCTGGTTTTCTAAGAAACAAAATTCAGTTGCATTATCAACTACTGAAGCTGAGTATATAGCTGCAGGACGTTGTTGTGTACAAATTTTATGGATAAAACAAACTATGGAAGACTTTCAATTGTCCTTTCATCATATTCCTATTCACTGTGATAACAATAGCTCTATTAATCTCACTAAGAATCCCATATGTCATTCACGCACTAAACACATAGAAATAAGATATCACTTTTTAAGAGACCATGTTTTGCAAGGTAATATTGTTTTAGAATTTCTTGATACTGAACATCAACTAGCTGACATCTTCATAAAGCCTTTGGCTGAAGATCGTTTTAACTTTATACGAAGAAAATTAGAAATTCTGGATGTTGAGATAATATAATATAATATAATTAATTAATGAACATGAATTCACTAAATTTATTTGGGTTATAAGCCGAAAGGGCCCTTCTGTCACACATGTATAAATAACCTGAAGCGACACGGTGTACTAGTCTTCGGACTACCGCTAGCTGGGATCCGGCCCCTACAGCTGACCCAAAGTATTTATGGCAATTTATGGGTAATTAATAAATGTTAAATTATTTTCTTCAATACAATTAATTCTAATTCATTTGTGTATTTATGTTAAAAACTACCATACTGTTTTCCAACAACTGCCTTGAAACCCTAGAGACCGAACTCTGTCAGAGTTCTGGACGAACTCGGATCGAACTCGGTCTGGGGTATTTTAAACAGAAGTTGGACAGTCGAGCCCCCTTCTATTTAATCCCTTTCTATCATCTTCTTTCTCATCACAGCAACATCAAACCCTACCGAAAACCCTAACCCTAACCTCCTTGTTCTCCCTCATCCAAGCTCTTCATGCTTTCAAAATTCAGATTTGGAGCTCTCTCGAGGTTCTCTTCCACTGTCTACCATCAATTTCGGTATATCTTTCTCCTTTCTCTCCATGCTTATTTTCATATGGCTCCCAAACAACCTATTTCTTCTCAAAAGAAGAGGAAAGTTGATGAAGGTTCGTCCTCGACCCCTCATAAGGCAGCCTCCTTTTCACTTTACACTCCATCGAGACCCGGTGGAGATTTCTTTTATGAATTTATTTTTGTGTCCCAAGAAGCTTCGGACTCTTGGTTCACGGACTTTCATAAAAGAAAAATCTGTCCGGGCGCTCCTATCAACTTCACGTTATTTTCTGATCACTCTAGTGTATTCACATTCCATCATTTGCTAGAGTTAGTTCAATCTACTTTTTCCGTTTATACCAACGCCATTCGCATGTTCTATTATAATTTCTCGGTCACAAATGGCACGATGAAATCAAAAGTTGGTGGAGTCGACATCGAGTTTGATGCCGATGATTTAGCAATCATTCTCCACGTACCCAACGAAGGGGAAGCACTTATCGAAATCACCTCTGTTGAGTTTCCCGAGGGGACAACTTTTGATTCCTTCCGCGATTCACTCTGTGAACCGAATCCTCGACCCCATGGCACTCTTCGCCCTAGACATATGAACAACTACTTCTATGATCTACATCGTATGGTGTTCTTCACTATCTTTCCTAAGAACACTGCCACAGATGAGATTTTCTACCTGGAACTCTCAGCGATTTATCATCTTCACTTTCATGTTTCTTTTAGTCTTCCCAAGACTATCATCTCCGCTATGGATCATTGTCGCAAGACTTCCTCACGATGCCTTATATACGCGATGTACCTCCCTATCATCTTTCAATATTTTGAGGTCAGTCTTGAGGACTGTGCTGAGGATGCTGCTCCTGCCTATCTTCATGAGCATCGTCGCCCAGCTCAGCCTGCACAGGTTCCATCTCTTGTAGTCACTCCCACTTCTACTGATTAACAGGCTGCTCATCCTCCTGTCGGTGTTACTCTTGAGTCCCTTCAGAATCTCATGCTGGATCAGTTTTATGCTATAGATTTTCGTACTACCCTTCAGCTCCAGGCCATCTCGAATACGGTTCATGATTTGTCGTATAGCCTTGCTCACAACCCTAGAGGCCCCATTCCGATGGTTCATGATCCGACCCGGCTTAGCTATCACATTGATGACCGTGAGGCACAATGTTACTTTGACCCTACGGCTGCTCGATATGACCCCGGTCGATCTGCTGAGACTGGTCCTTCAAGTACTGCTGGTGCTGCAGCTGATGATGATGATAAGGATGAGGATGATAGTTGAGGATTTGTTATTCCTCGTGATAGTTCAGTGACTTTGTTATGTTTTGACTTTATTTTAGTTGGCATGTATTAGTGATAAATGCTGCTTTCAAGCATTATCACTTATGATTTTTCCTTTTTCTGTGTGATGTATGCAATTTTTTTCAGTTTATGCTAGTATTTCCATTATTCCATGCATGTTTTCTATTATACTTTGTGGTTTAACAATGCTATACCATTTTGCTATTATAACAAAACGGGGGAGTAAGATTGATTCAGATTGAGTAAGAATTTTAAGATTGATTCATTTAGATTTGATTCATCTTGGATACAATTTACGATTTCTGATGATTATTTACTGTATTACTAATTTGGTTTCTGATGATTATTTACTGTATTACTAATTTGTTTGAAAGAATTTTGGTTTAGACTCTACAGATGCAGATTCAGCAGAATCTTTTATTACGGGGGAGTAATAAGACTTGACCGTACACTACGGGGGAGCATTGAGCATTGAACAATGTACTGTACCATTTTTGACGGACAAAAAGCTACTACCGTACCTTCTGTACTCATCAAGTCTACTTCCACTTTAATGCTAAACTTTTCTTTAAGTATCAATCGTAGTTTTGTCACATTATCAAAATAGAGGAGATTGTTGGCACATTTAGCCATAGTCAAACCGATTTCGATAAGTGTCTTAAAACTTCGATCTCGATATGAAAAGAAAATGAAGAATGCAGATTGCGTGTCTCTGAGATTTTATTATTTATTCTATATTTTTTTATTTATTGAGTCTAGATTATTTGTGAATCGAGATTACTGGCAATTAGAAGTCTATCCTAAACCAAATCCATCTTGATTCCTAAACCGAACCAAACCAATTCCTGATTTGATCTTAAACCAAACCAGATCCAAAAACTAAAACTGCCCCAGAAATAGGCTAACCGGACTCGGCCAGAGTTCTGCCCGAACTCTGACCGAACTCGGTCAGCAGAATTCACTCCTGGTCAGAAGCTTTACCTATTCTTGTGTATCTCCAACGTTTGAATTTTTGAACGTTATGGTACCGAGTTCTGCCCGAATTCTGTCCTAGAAAAACCTATAAATAGAGAAGAAAATTTTATTTCTAAACACAGATTCAATCTTCATCTTCTCTATATATTCCTAAGCTTTCTATTCCATTCCCAAAGCTTTAATCTTCAAATCTCCAAGTCAACTCTATTCTTCTAAGTGTCGGTGGTTTTCGAGTAGGAGTTTCGAGATGTACAAGCTTGGCGTATAAAAGCTTTCTTCAGAAAGGTGTTGAAGTTTGTTCGTGGGCTTCAGATAAAAACACGACGGTGGTGAAGTTGGCGTGTTCTTCGGAGCAAAATACATGGTGTAATCTTTATTTCAAATAGTGGATTCAAACATCGGGTTGAGTACTCGAGACTGGACTAGTCCTCACAGAGGGAAACCAGTATAAATCTGCTGTCTTTGCGTATTATTTTCTCGTCCTGATTTTACTGACTTACTTGCAATTATTTTTTATATATATTTCTTCACATGCTTAGAGTAAAAATTTTAATTGCTAAATATTCTCCGTTGCACTCTATTCACCCTCCTCTAGAGGTGCCACTATTCCTACAGGTTACAAGCATGCACTCGGTGATTATGACACAATATGCTATTCTGCCGATTGTGAATCCAATTCCAACCCAAGAACGCGTAGCAGTTTCTCTACCTACCAATATTGGTCTGGGGTACAATTCCCTCTCAATGCTACTGTGCCAGCTCATGTTACTCCGAGTCATTCCGGTGCTGGGGTGGTACTTATCACGTGGTTCTGCCTCCCAATCCATCAAACCAGTCTACTGCTTCTCAAATATCGGAAGACCCTCTGTAGGCAGTTAAGCTTCTACGGAATCAGTTTGAAGCTTTCAAGCAAAAATAAGGTTTGCCTAAGCTAGGGATCAAACAACCTTATCATGTTGAGTGGAAGGAAGTTCCGTTCCCACCCAAAAATAAACCGTCGACCACAATGTTGTTCGAAGGTAGCACATCTCCGAGTCAGTATATCAACCACTTCGAGGTGATGACTGATCATCTTCAGCAGAATGATGCTCTACTCACTAGAGTATTCATCGGATGCTTAGCAGGTGTTGCCTATGACTGGTATCGTAGCTTGTCAGATGGTTGCATAACATCCTTTGCAGCATTAAAACAGATGTTCCTAGAATGGTTT